>MU766169.1:107216-129544 GCA_026770625.1 Nicotiana glauca | reverse complement strand
TCTGGGGTTGTGATGTAGCCATAATTATTGTGGTTTGAAATTAACTAGATCTTGATTATAATTCATTCGGATATGGTTGTTTCTTTCATTTTATGTTTGATTGCTTAATTGTTTGGTCAGCAATTAAGTTCTATTTACTATCTATACTATGCTTGGAAAAGCCATGTTTAGATTAGAGAAAAATTAAAGAGAGCATGATCTTAACCCTCAAGGGGAGCAGATTTGTGGTTAGGATAGGAATATACCTACTCACCTTGCTTAATTAAATGTCATGATTTTACTACGTTTTTAATAGATTGATTTCATAGGAATATAGACGTTGAACTATTGAGAATAGGTGATTAGTACTTCGTGAGAAGGCTGTGAGAACACTTATCGACTAATTAACAACCATGAGTGAATTATATGAAAGAGATTGTTTGTTAAAACACAATATAATTGGTGAATAAATCACAACCCTAGAATATTTGCCTCTATTAATTGCACACAACAATAAACTTGACACTTGATAATTTTAGTTGTTATTTAAGATTATAATTAGCATAATTAAACATCTTGAATTCGAATTTGGCTTGACGTAATAACAATATTTGTGTATTGGTGAGTAGTAGATATAAGTTTCTGCGGGTTCCACACTCAACTTATTACTTTATTACTTGTACGGCAACGTATACTTGCATGTGCGTTTGGGACCAACAGAACTTCATTCCCATTTCCCATTTTTTACCATTTGGAGATCGGTTTGGGCGGTTTTTGGAAAGATTTTCTTGGAGAACAACGGGGTAAGTGTTCTATATTTTTCACACCATTTTTTTCGTAGCATACATTGCAACCAATTAAAGTCCTAGTTGATCCTTCACTGAATAAGCTCAATTAGTAGAGTATTACACTAGGGGCAAGCATATGGTATGTCATCTGTTGCATATGAATTTCTATTCTGAGAGTGAGTTAATTCTTCCTATTTTGAGTTCCTAAATATTCTTGATTATTATTTTGATAGGAACTAGTCTATATTATTTGTGGAAGGGCACATTATTTGTAAAGGCAAGGAGAGTTTTTGACCTTTGTGTTAGAGCAACTAAGCAAGTTATGAAAATGCGTGGCACTTGTGAGTCATGTTTGAGGTTGAATTATTGTGAATGGGTGCCTAAGTGTCGGCATGTGATGTTACAAGAAATTGTTTTATAAAAAGGTTGTCAATATGTGAAATGTATGTTAATTGCTCGAGGACGAGCAATGGTTTAAGTGTGGGGTGTTGATCATAGGCGAAAAACTCGTGTTTTAGTCGTTGCAACAACACTTTAATTACTGTATTTTACAAATGTTTGAGCTTAAATGATTATGAATTATACTAAATTCATGATTTATACCTTGCAGGAAGAGTTTCCAACTTAAGAATTTATTCGGAATGAAGTTGAGTAATTTGAGGCTTTGAAGTCTGAGTAAAAGCTAAATAAATCAAGTTGGAATCAAGTTGAGTAAAATGCCCATAACCTTTTGCTCGGAACTCCGTTTGGGCTCCATAAAATATTGATGGAAAGGTATTTCAAAGGGCTACAACTTTCATATTTTGTATTTTACCGAATTCCCATTAGTGAGGGCATTAGTGCGCCGTACTAGTTTAGCGCGAGTTGAGGCAGAATATAACCTCATTAGCGCGGGCACTAGCACGGCCGCGCTAATCCAGTCCGGGAAATATATTATTGAAGGGTAAAATTATCAATATGAAAGGTATCCGCTCAACTAACATGAAAAAGCTCCATTATTGAGGGGGAGATGAGATTTTGTGCAAGAGGAGGGGGATCTATAGAGAAAAGCTATTGAAGACCAATCTTGGAGCTAAGAAAGAAGGAGAAATATATCATCTTGGAGCAAGAATTAAAAGAGTTTTTCTAAACTTTCTCTCAGTTACTTGTTCATATTATGTTTAAGATTATTATTGTTGAGTTTTGTATGAACATGAGTGGCAAAAACATCTATTATTCTGGGGTTGTGATGTAGCCATAATTATTGTGGTTTGAAATTAACTAGATCTTGATTATAATTCATTCGGATATGGTTGTTTCTTTGATTCTATATTTAATTGCTTAATTGTTTGGCCAGCAATTAAGTTCTATTTACTATCTATACTATGCTTGGAAAAGCCATATTTAGATTAGAGAAAAATTAAAGAGAGCATGATCTTAACCCTCAAGGGGAGCGGATTTGTGGTTAGGATAGGAATATACTTAATCACCTTGCTTTATTAAATGTCATAATTTTACTGTGTGTTTAATAGATTGATTTCATAGGAATATAGACGTTGATCTATTAAGAATAGGTGATTAGTACTTCGGGAGAAGGCTATGAGAACACTTATCGACTAATTAACAACCATGAGTGAATTATATGAAAGAGATAGTTTGTTAAAACACAATACAATTGGTGAATAAATCACAACCCTGGAATATTTGTCTCTATTAAACACAACAATAAACTTGACACTTGATAATTTTAGTTGTTATTTAAGATTATAATTAGCATAATTAAACATCTTGAATTCGAATTTGGCTTGACGGAATAACAATATTGGTGTATTGGTGAGTAGTAGATATAAGTTTCTGCAGGTTCGACACTCAACTTATCACTTTATTACTTGTACGACCACGTATACTTGCGTGTGCATTTGGGACCAACAGGACTTCGTTCCCATTTCCCTTTTTTTACCATTTGGAGCTCGGTTTGGGCGGTTTTTGGAAAGATTTTCTTGGAGAACAACGGGGTAAGTGTTCTTAACTCAATTTTGGTTGTATAACTTGAATCCATTACAAGTTTTGGTGTTTAATCTAAGAATTTTGTTGAAAAGGGGTAGAAAACCCTCTTGGGAGAATCACTGATATGAAGGTCGAAATGATATCGGAATTTTGTAATTTCAGTATGGTTTGACTCGTGAGAGTGCGAGGTTTCTTGAAATATAAATTTTACCCGGTGCCGAGACGTGGGCCCCGAGGGGTATTTTTGTCATTTTACCTATTTTTGCGCCATAGCTTAAATTTTTATAGTGGAATTAGTTGTTTGCAATATTATTTACGATGTGTAATTTCATTGAATAGATTTGAGCCATTTGGAGTTGGATACTCGTGGCAAGAACGTGGTGTTGGATTGAATTTGAGCCGGTTCGAGGTCAGTGGCTTGTCTAACTTTGTGTGGGGGACCCTTCCCCTTAGGATTTGTCCTTGATATTTGAGTGCCTTGTACGCGAGGTGACAAGTGCATACTTGAGCCGATTGATGAAAAATCTGATTTTACTTAAGCTGTTAATAGTTAATTTTCTTTCTTAATTTCCTTATCTTACTAGAAGCTTATTACTTGCGCTAGACTAGGAAAGCATGTATAACTGATATAATTGCCTAATTTCTTAAGTTGTTCAATTGTACTACGTGAAACATGCTAGGCTAGTTCTATGTGCTACTCCGTTTTTCATACTTATCCCTTGGTAGGTTTCTGGTTGTGATTGCGCTTTTATTTTGGGACTACAGGAGGACATCCCCAGAGATCCCCCTACACTTTTATTTTTTTGACTACGGGACGGTATCCCAGGAGACCCCCCTGCACTTTCATTTTGGGACTATGGTACTGTATCCGGCGAGATGCCCCTGCACTTTTATTTTGGGACTACGGGGCAGTATACCGGGAGAACCCCTACACATAATGATTGGACTAGGGGATGTATCCCGTGAGATTCTTTGATGCTGGTATGAGAGTTAGACTACGGGATGGTATCCCAAGTGATCCATTGGATAGTTGAGTAGAGGGCTACAAGACGGTATCCTGGGAGACCCTCATTGGTACTTGAGATTGAGTTATGGTTACCCTATGTTTCTGCTTTATCTTGGTAGTTATCATTGTTTCATTGAATTGACATACTACATTGTTGCGTTTATTATTTGGTCAGATTTCAACATTTTTAATTATTACTACTGTTATATTTTTGCCTCAGTAGGGCCCTGACCTTTCCTCGTCACCACCCAACCGAGGTTAGGCTTGGCACTTACAGAGTACCGTTATGGTGTACGCATGCCCTTATTGTGCATGTTTTTATGTGAAGATCATACAGGTACCTCTACTCAAGCGTACTATCCTTGAGGCGAGGATACATACAGAGACTTTGAGGTATATCTGTAGTGTCCGAAGACTGAAGAGTCTTCTTCTTATTCTAGTTGTAGAGCTGTTATCCTATCACACTTTTGATGTAGTTATTCTGGAGGTTAGAGTACTTATTGGAATTCTGTTAGCCTGTGTTTCTCGTGAGTTTTTGTATTTTTGGGATTTGGTTGTAGACTTCTGCATATTCTTAGAGTTGTACAGGCCGGACGATCTTATACTCAGTTGTTATTTTCCATATTCTCAGTTTTAATTTGTTTTTTCGCAAATAATTATATCTTTTCTGCAATATTTGGCTTACCTGGTCGTTGGGACTAGGTGCCATAACGACATGTTTACGATCGGTAACCTAGGGTTGTGACAAGTTGGTATCAGAGCTCTAGGTTCATAGGAGTCATGGGACATAGGTCGGTTTATTAGAGTCTCACTAATTGGTATAGAGACATTTGTATTTATTTGCGAGAGGCTATGTAACTATTTAGGAAAGATCGTCAGTTCTTTTGAATTCCTTGTATTGCAATATTTTGACATAAATTCTAAACTTCTGTCTTCTATTCTCTCACAGATGGTGAGGACACGTGCTACAATGCTCTAGGAGACTCTAGCTCAGTTCATGAGCATGCACACTACCTTGGCTTTGGAGGGGTTGCTTCCCCTCGCTGCAGGCACATCCCAGGCTAGGGGAGGGGCCCAAACTCCCGCAGCCCCCAATTCTGAGTAGAGAGTGCCGATGGAGCAGGTCCACAGGTTATTCTTGTACCGCCTGCAGCACCAACACAACCCGGGGATGTGTTAGCTATCTCCGAGGATGAGCAGCGTAGGCTAGAGAGGTTCATGAAATATGATCCCCCAGTGTTCAGTGGCCTAGCATCAGATGACGCCTTGGGTTTCTTGGAGGATTTTCATCGCATTATTCACACTCTGGGCATAGTGGAGTCTAGTGGGTTTCCTTCACTACCTTTTAGCTTCGGGGAGCCGCCTATGATTTGTGGTGTACTTATGAGTTGGACAGTTCAGTCAAGTCTGCCTCACTAACTTGGACCCAATTCACACACATGTTTATGAGGGAGTTTGTTCCCCAAAGCCTCAGGAATTCATGGTGCACGGAGTTTGAGCATTTGTGCCGGGGTGCTATGACAGTTCTCAGAGTATGTCGTCTGTTATACCAGGTTGGCTTGACATGCACCGGCTTTCATTGCCACAGTTTGGGAGAGGGTTCGGAGGTTTATCGAGGGTCTTATTCCGCCCATCCATTCCAGCATGGCTCGAGAGTTAGAGATGGATATTCCTTACCAGTAGGTAGTGAGTATTGCTAGGAGGATTAAGGGTATGCTCTCCAGGGAGTGAGGGGAAAGAGAGGCCAAGAGGTCTCGAGAGTCGGGACACTACTCCGATGTCTGTACCCCATCAGCAGGTCGTTATGGTAGGGGTTATTCTGGTCGCCCTGTACATTCAGCTATGCCTGCAGCCGGTAGTACTCCAGCTCCACCTACACCTCAAGAGCCTTATTGTGCGCCTCCAGTTTCAAGCGCGCCTCCTGCGTGGGGTGCTTCCAGAGGTAAGTACAACAGACCTAGCCCCAGTCAGTCACAGCCACCATGTCCTCCCAGAGCTTGTTTTGAGTGTAGCGATACACGTCACGTGGTTAGGTACTGCCCCAGACCTGGTAGGGGTGCATCTTCCCAGACTGCTCAGCCATAGTGTGCTTCTCAGAGTTCACAGGCTATGGTTCCAGCTCACACTACTACTCCGCCTGCCCAGCCAGCCAGGGACGATGGTCGGGGAGATAGGAGTTTCCCTCGTGAGAGGGGTCGGGCCATATATTATTGCATTCATGCTCATACTGGGGAGGTTGGCTCCGATTCTGTCATCACATATATTATTCTGGTTTGTCACAAAGAGGGATCGGTTCTATTCGATCCAGGCTCTACTTATTCATATGTGTCCTTTTATTTTACTTCGTATTTGGGTGTGCCTCAGGATTCTTTGAGTATCCCCGTTTATGTTTCTACTCTTGAGTGAGATTCTCTTATTGTGGACAACATTTATTGGTCATGTCTGGTTACTATTCGTGGTTTTGAGACCAGGGCCAATCTACTATTACTCGGTATGATTGACTAGATATTATTCTGGGCATAGATTGGTTGTCGCCCTATCTTGCTATTCTTGATAGTCACGCTAATACCGTGACGTTGGCTATGCCAAGTGGTCCACGTATTGAGTGGAGTGGTACTTTAGATCATACTCCCAGTAGAGTTATCTTTTTCCTTAAAGCTCAACGTATGGTTGAGAAGGGGTGTGCCGCATATTTAGCTTATGTGAGAGATGTCATTGTTGACACCCCTTCTGTTGATTCGGTTCCAATGGTACGAGCTTTCCTCGATATGTTTCCAGTTGACATTCCGGGCATGCCGCCCGATAGAGATAAGATTTTGGCGTTGATCTATTGTCGGGCACTCAGCCCATTTCTATTCCTCCGTATCGCATGGCTTCTCTTGAGTTGAAGGAATTGAAGGATCAATTGCAGGAATTACTGGGTAAGGGTTTTATGCGGCATAGTATTTCTCCATGGGGTTCTCCTATCCTGTTTGTGAAGAAAAATGATGGTTCTATGCGTATGTGTATTGATTATCGCCAATTGAGCAAAGTTACTGTGAAGAACCGATATCCTTGACTTCATATCGATGATCTGTTTGACCAGCATCAAGGCGCATAGGTGTTTTCCAAGATTGATTTGCGCTCAGGTTATCATCAGTTGAAGATTCGGGAACCAGATATCCCGGAGACTACCTTCAGGACTCGGTATGGTCATTACGAGTTCCTTGTTATGTCATTTGGGCTGACTAATGCCTCGACAACTTTTATGCATTTGATGCACAGTGTATTCAAGCCATATCTTGACTAATTCGTGATTGTTTTTATTGATGATATTCTGGTATATTCCCGCAGCCGGGAAGATCATGAGCGGCACCTGAGGATAGTGCTTCAGACTCTGAGAGAGAAGAAATTATATGCAAAGTTCTCAAAATGTGATTTCTAGCTGACTTCTATGGCATTCTTAGGCCATAATATCGAGTGAGGGCATTCGAGTGGATCCGAGGAAGGTAGAGGCCGTGCAGAGTTGGACCAGGCACTCCTCAGCTACAGAGATTCGCAGTTTCCTTGGCTTGGTGGGTTATTACCCTCGCTTTGTGAAGGGGTTTTCGTCGATTGTGGCCCCTAGGACTAGATTGACCCACAAGGGTGCCCCATATATTTCCAGTTGATCTTACAGGCATGCCGCCCGATAGAGATATCGATTTTGGTGTTGATCTGCTGTCGGGCACTCAGTCCATTTCTATTCCTCCGTATCGCATGGCTTCTCTTTAGTTGAAGGAATTGAAGGATCAATTGCAGGAATTGCTGGGTAAGGGTTTTATTCGGCATAGTATTTCTCCATGGGGTTCTCCTATCTTGTTTGTGAAGAAAAATGATGGTTCTTTGCGTATGTGCATTGATTATCACCAGTTGAACAAAGTTACAGTGAAGAACTGATATCCTTTACCTCGTATCGATGATCTGTTTGACCAACTTCAGGGCGCATAGGTGTTTTCCAAGATTGATTTGCGTTCAGGTTATCATCGATTGAAGATTTGGGAACGAGATATCCCGGAGACTGCCTTCAGGACTCGGTATGGTCATTACGAGTTCCCTGTTATGTCATTTGGGCTGACTAATGCCTCAACAACTTTTATGCATTTGATGCACAGTGTATTCATGCCATACCTTTTCTGATTGTTTTTATTGATGATATTCTGGTATATTCCCGAAGCCGGGAAGATCATGAGCAACACCTGAGGATAGTGCTTCAGATTCTGAGAGAGAAGAAATTATATGCAAAGTTCTCAAAATATGATTTCTGGCTATGTTCTGTGGCATTCCTAGGACACAATATCGAGTGAGGGCATTCGAGTGGATCCGAGGAAGGTAGAGGCTGTGCAGAGTTGGACCATGCCCTCCTCAGCTATAGAGATTCGTAATTTCCTCGTATTGGCAGGTTATTACCCTCGCTTTGTGAAGGTGTTTTTGTCGATTGCGGCCCCTATGACTAGATTGACCCAAAAGGGTGCTCCATTTCAGTGGACAGATGAGTGTGAGGTGAGCTTCCAAAAGCTCAAGACAACTTTGACTTCACTCCCAATCTTGATGTTGCCTACCGGTTCGGGGTCCTATACAGTTTATTGTGATGCCTCATGGGTTGGACTTGGAGCAGTGTTGATGCAAGACGGTAGGGTGATTGCCTACGCATCTAGACAGTTGAAGGTACACGAAAAGAACTACCCCATCCACGATCTTGAGTTAGCTGGTATTGTTCATGCCTTGACGATTGGGCTTCATTATCTATACGGGGTGCCTTGTGAGATCTATACTGACCATCGGAGTTTGCAACACTTGCTTAAGCAGAAAGACCTGAATATGGGTCAGTGGAGATGGTTAGAGTTGTTAAAGGATTATGATATTACTATTCTTTATCACCCGGGAAAGGCCAATGTGGTTGCCGATGCCTTGAGTCGCCTGGTAGAGAGTTTGGTTAGTTTGGCATATCTTCCAGCCTCAGAGAGACCTATGGCAATGGATGTTCAGGCTTTAGCCAGATAGTTCGTGAAATTGGACCTTTCAGAGCCCAGTCGGGTTCTAGCCTGTATGGTTTCTCGGTCTTCCTTATTTGATCGCATCAGGGAGTGGCAGTATGATGACCATCATTTGCTTGTCCTTCAGGACATAGTTCGAAGTGCTAATGCTAGAGATGTTACCATCGGGGATGATGAGGCATTGAGGATGCAGGGCCGGATTTGTGTGTCTAATGTCGATGATCTTCGAGAGTTGATTCTAGAAGAGGCTCATAGCTCGCGGTATTCCATCCATCCGGGTGCCAAAAAGATGTATCAGGACTTGAGGCAGCACTACTGGTGGAGACGGACAAATAAGGATATAGTTGACTATGTGTCTAGATGCCTCAACTGCCAGCAGGTGAAGTATGAGCACCAGCGTCCGGGTGGGTTGCTTCAGCAAATTGAGATCCCAGAGTGGAAGTTGGAGCGTATCACCATGGACATCATATCTGGACTCCCACGGATCGTGAAGAAGTTTGATTCTATTTGGGTCATTGTGGATCGGTTGACCAAGTCTGCTCATTTCATACCTGTGTGTACCACTTATTCGTCGGAGCGGTTGGCAGAGATTTATATCAGAGAGATCGTCCATTTGCATGGTATTCCAGTTTCTATCATCTCAGACAGAGGTACTCAGTTTAAATTGTGGTTCTAGAGAACCGTGCAGTATGAGTTAGTCACTCAGGTGGAGTTGAGCACGGCATTTGACCGCCAGACGGACGGACAGTCCGAGCACACTATTCAGATTTTGGAGGATATGCTCCGTGCGTGCGTGATTGAGTTTGGCGGGTCATGGGATCATGTCATGCCACTAGTGGAGTTTGCTTATAACAACAGTTATCAGTCCAGCATTCAGATGGCGCCGTATGAGGCCTTATATGGTAGGAGGTATAGATCTCCGATGGGTTGGTTTGAGTTGGGTGAGGCCAGGCTATTGGGCACAGAAATGGTTCAGGATGCAATGGAGAATGTTAAGGTGATTCACGATAGACTCCGCGCAGCCCATTCCAGACAGAAGAGTTACGTGGACAAGAAGGTTCGTGATGTTGCATATATGGTTAGTGAGTGGGTTCTGCTTCGGGTCTCGCCTATGAAGGGCGTCATGAGGTTTGGGAAGAAAGGGATGTTGAGTCCGAGGTTTATTGGCCCTTTTGAGATCTTGAGGGGAGTTGGGGAAGTTGCTTATGAGCTTGCCTTACCTCCCAGCCTAGCCGGAGTTCATCCGGTATTTCATGTTTTAATGCTCCAGAGATATCACGGTGATCCGTTGCACGTGTTGTATTTCAGTTCAGTCCAGTTGGACAAAGATCTATCCTATATTGAGGAGCTAATGGCCATTTTGGATAGGCAGATCAGGAAATTGAGGTCAAAGAACATTGCTTTAGTGAAGGTCCAGTGGCAGGGTCAGCCCGCAGAGGAGGCGACTTGGGAGACCGAGCAGGATATGCGCAGCCAGTACCCTCATCTTTTTGCTACTTCAGGTATGTTCTCTATGCTCGTTCGAGGATGAATGAATGTTTAAGTGTAGGAGGATATAATGACATAGGCGGTCATTTTTGGAATTTATGCCCCGATCCCCCATTAATTGTTTCCCTAAAGATCATTTCTGCAATTTTGCTTTGTCGGGACATTCGATGTTAGGATTCGGAGTGTTTTGGGACACTTGGTTCCTAAATAAGAGCTTAATAGTTGAAAAATGGTCTGTATTCGGAACAATAAGAAGATGACCTCAGAATGGAAATCTGATGGTTCTGGTAGCTTTGTTAGGTGATTTTGGGTTTGGGAACATGTTAGGAATGTATTTTTGAGGTTCGTAACTCATTTAGGCTTGAAATGCCGAAGTTTCAATTTTTGAAGTTTCTGGTCCGGTAGTGAGTTTTTGATCCGGGGGTCGGACATGAACTCTGGAAGTTGCTATAGCTCCTTCATGTTATTTGGGACGTGCGTGCAAAATTTAGGTCATTCGGGTGAGGTTTGGTGAGAATTTTGATCAAAAGCGTGTTTTGTTGTAATTTGAAGTTCTTAGGATTGAATCTTTGATTTAATTGGATTTTCGGTGTTGTTTTAGGTGTTTTAAGGATTGGTACAAGTTTGAATGAGGTATAAGGTGGTATTGGTACTTTTGGTTGAGGTCCCAGGGGTCCCGGGATGAATTCGGATGGCTAAACGGAGAATTTTTGGACTTATGAAGATTGTAGGCCTGCTACTTCTGGTATTTTCGCTTCTGCGATTTTGGAGCCACAGAAGCGGAGCCGCTTAAGCAGCCAGTAAGACGCATAAGCGGAAATGGGCGTTTGTCCAGGAACCGCAGAAGCGGAGATTGTTCCACTGAAGCAGACTCGCTTCTTCGATGGGAAGACCGCATAAGCGGTTGGTCGGGCTTTGAATGAGACCGCAGAAGCGGTTAATTTTACCACAAAAGCGGGACCACAAAAGCGGTTAATTTTTCCGCAAAAGCGGGACCGCTATCCAGAAGCGGAAAATGGTCTGGATAGAATGTTTATGTTTTGGAAATGGGACTTCATTCCCATTTCCCATTTTTAACGATTTGGAGCTCGGTTTGTGTGGTTTTTGGACATATTTTCTTGGAGAACAAGGGGTAAGTGTTCTTAACTCAATTTTGGTTGTATAACTCGAATCTATAACAATTTTTGGTGTTTAATCTGAGAATTTTGTTGAAAGGGGGTAGAAAACCCTCTTGGGTAGAATCACATATATGAAGGACAAATTGATAAGGGAATTTTGTAATTTCGGTATAGTTAGACTCGTGAGAGTGCGAGGTTTCTAAAAATTTAAATTTTACCTGGTTCTGAGACGGGGGGTCGAAGGGGTATTTTGGTCATTTTACCTATTTTCGCACCCTAGCTTTAATTTTTATAGTGGAATCGGTTGTTTGCAATATATTTAAGATGTGTAATTTAATTGAATAGATTTGAGCCATTTGGAGTCGGATACTCGTGGCAAGAACGTGGTGTTTGATTGAATTTGAACCGGTTCGAGGTAAGTGGCTTGTCTAACTTTGTGTGGGGGACCCTTCCCCTTAGGATTTGTTCTTGATATTTAAGTGGCTTGTACGCGAGGTGACGAGCGCGTACTTGAGCCGATTGATGAAAAATCCGATTTTACTTAAGTTGTTAATGTTTAATTTCCTTTCTTAATTGCCTTATCTTACTTGAAGCTTATTACTTGCGCTAGACTAGGAAAGCATGTCTAACTGACATAATTGCTTAAGTTGTTCAATTGTACTACGTGAAGCATGCTAGGATAGTTCTATTTGCTATTCCGTTTTTCATACATATCCCTTGGTGTGTTTCTGGCTGTGATTGAGCTATTATTGTGGGACTACGGGACGGCATCACGGGAGATCTCCCTGCACTTTTATTTTGGGACTATGTGACACTATCCCGGGAGATTCTCCTGCACTTTTATTTTGGGACTACGGGACGATATCCCGGGAGATCCCCTGCACTTTTATTTTGGGACTTCGGGACACTATCCCGGTAGATCCCCCTGCACTTTTATTTTGGGACTATACGACGGTACCCCGGGAGATCCCTTGCACATAATGATTGGACTACGGGACGCTATCCCAAGAGATTCTTTGATACCGGTACGAGAGTTTGACTACGGGACGGTATCCCAGGTGATCCATTGGACAGTTGAGGAGAGGGCTACAGGACGGTATCCTGGGAGACCCTCATTAGTACTTAAGATTGAGTTGTGGTTACCTTGTTTTTCTGTTTTACCCTGGTTGAATTGCCTTACTACACTGCTCCATTTATTATTTGGCAGATTTCCACATTATTAATTATTGCTACTGTTATATTTTTGCCTCGGTTGGGCCCTGACCTTTCCTCGTCACTACCCAACCGAGGTTAGTCTTGGCACTTACTGAGTACCGTTGTGGTGTACTCTTGCCCTTCGTGCGTATGCTTTTCATGTGCAGATCATACAAGTACGTCTACTCAAGCACATTATCCTTGAGGGGAGGAGACATACGGAGACTTCGAGGTATATCTGCAGTGTCCACAGACCGAAGAATATTCTTCTTATTCTAGTTATAGAGCTGTTATCCTATCATACGTTTGATGTAGTTATTCTAGAGGTTAGAGTACCTATTGGAATTGTATTAGCCTGTGTTTCCCGTGAGTTTCCAGGTTTTGGGATTTGGTTGTAGACTTCCGCATATTCTTAGCGTTATACAGGCCGGACGGTCTTATACTCAGTTGTTATTTTCCATATGTTCAGTTTTAATTGGTTTTTTCGTAAATAATTATATCTTTTCTTCAATACTTGGCTTACTTGGTCATGGGGACTAGGTTCCATCACGACATGTTCACGATCGGTGAACTACGGTCGTGACAATACCATACTAGGATAACATAAGAACTCTATCTCCCTTTTCCTAACCACAAACATCTATGTATTCCTCTTGTCAAGAACTCTCCATCAATCCCATCTACAAGAAATATCACTACACATTCCAAGCTTTGCATGCCCATAGGCAATATATACTTTTCTAAATCACGATAAAACTCATCAAGAACTCTCTCTCCCAATTCCATTACACAAGCTAAACTGCCAGGAATGAATACTTCTACCTGAACCAAGCTAAGCAAGCTGTCAGAACTCAAGAGCCTTGCTGCACAATACCAGTAAAAACTCATTACCTCGAACACATATGAAGAATTAATCATATCCTTACCATAACGATTCGGTCTACTATCAAGCTATTCCATCTATCTAATTTCTCTTTTTATTCATCATCCACTTGATATTTCTCCCTTGTTGTAGCATCACAATGCCTCAATCCAGGCTTACCACACG
The DNA here is from genome assembly GCA_026770625.1 of Nicotiana glauca. Taxonomy (NCBI): domain Eukaryota; kingdom Viridiplantae; phylum Streptophyta; class Magnoliopsida; order Solanales; family Solanaceae; genus Nicotiana; species Nicotiana glauca. Next base: position 115,922 of record MU766169.1, on the reverse strand, counting down.
AGACTCGCACATAAGACCACACTGTCTAAGACCCATGGTCACTGAATACTCTCTCAACCGTTCCCAGAAATACCACATTTCCAGAGTACTTTACCCTGAAGAACTTCATGCAAATATGAAATTCTCTACCATTACTTTCCAGATATTGATACATATAATCCAATAATTAACATAAAATACCATAATTCTTGATCTTTTCTAATGAAAACACAGTCTCTAGACACATACACAACCTTAAGACAAATGATTATTACATGCCAAATCTTGAACACAATAAAACCATTCTCGACAGTCACTCGCTCTTACATAACTGTAAATTATCGGACTTAAGGAACAGAACTACTCATGCCTTATTAGCACTCTGACACCGCAGAACATGATCTCATACCAATACAAACAACTGTCTTCCTTCCCTATACACTGCATATTTTTTACCAGCAACAGCTCAAGACATCCTATTATTTTCACACATCTATGAAGCATCGTATAATCTTTATCAAAATTTTCCTTCATAAGTTCCATCCTCGGCTCAATTTCTGCAACCAGAACTGATCCGCCGATATACCTCAAAATGAAACCAACATAGCACATAACCATGCAATTAGCTAATCAACAACAACCTCCCCAACTTGGCTCGAAGTCATACATCAAGACACCCTTAATAATTCATAAAACTTCTGGTCTAATGATGCCACAATGAGATTAAAATCAATCATCTACAAGTTCGTGAAAAATCATCTAGTACTGTAATCCTCTGCAAACTTCACATTCATTCCCACCCCAGTTGAGTCCACTCTCTTAAGCGACCCGAATTCTCATATTTCAACACATACCCTTCAATTACACATGAGATCTACTAAAATACACATAAGGATCATACCACTCAAGAACACTCCGCAGGATATAACCCACTTGCTTCGCCTCAATTTAGTACTTCAGCATACCTTCCACCATCATATATGATACACAGTCATTTAGTCTTCCTGAGTCTAAACTCATATCAACACACGTAATGTACTTTACTTTCCAACTAGGAGATACAAATAATATTCGTCACGCGCCCATAACAGGCTACACACAATCAGCACCTTAGTGCTCAAGCCATAGGCAAAGATCCGGCCTCAAGTCCTCCAGACTTGCCCAACATCAAACTCAGGGGGATCACATCGCGCCCCTCTATCGAGGAATCACAAGCCATCAAGGCACATACAATACTAAGCTCTCACGTGCACATACAGACGTGTGGAATGAATTAAAGAGTTATATCGCAAGCTGAATCAAGTACGCACGATAAGAATTCCAAGAATGGGAAGTTTTTCCTAAAGGTTCTGCAGCCTCTAGAGGATAAATACAGACGTCTCCATACCGATCCGCGAGACTCTACTAAACCTGCTCATGACTCGTGAGACCTAGTAACCTAGGCTCTGATACCAACTAGTCACAACCCAATTTCCAAACTCATTCGTGATGGTGCCACTGGTGAAGACAAGGCCAGCCAACTAACCCAAATCGTCTCTTTAACAATTAATAAACATAAATGAATAGAAAATACAACTTAATGGCATTAAAACTGTTAACTACAACCCAACTCAACCCGATCGAGGTGTCACAAGTCACGAGCATCTAAAGAAGATTGAACACAACTGCTTTTCCAATAATAATATATAGAATAAAATCTAGAATCAAAAGATGAAGTCTGATGCCGCAAATGCTGGCGGTCACCTTGCCCACTACAGTATTAATACCTTCAATCAGTTATTAACCCGCTTTCGGGTGAACAATACCTGCAACTGCATACGAGGTGCAGGGAGTAAAGTGAGTACTCCAACTCAATGAGTAATAAGAGTAAATAATAACTGAGCGGTAAGAAAACACGTAAAGCACTACATCATGCTATATAGGACAGTACGACCCTTGAGAAAACAGTAAATTCGTGAAAATCCTTTCGAAAATATCTGGTTCAGTTAAAAATCTCTTTTGAAAATATCCTCTTCCCAATAGTCAAGCAATTGAATGCATAATCAAATAGTGCAAGTCCGCACATAAGTCAGCCCCTCGGGCACAACACTCGATTAACAAATAACACCAGGGTATCTGGTAACAGTGCAAGAAATAGCATGGATGCCAATGATATGAGAGTGCTAAATGTCATGCCACGTAGCAAAACGAGGAACCAATGCATATATACAATGCAATGCACTTGACTGCTGCGGCACGCAGCCCGATCTATTTGGGTACCGGCACTCACTATGGGGTTTCAGACTCCGAAGGGGATCCTACATCCCAAATGCAATAACAATATCACACCGCTACGGTGTGCTGCCCGATCCATCCTCAATACAGAGATGCACATATAACACTGTTGCGGTGCACAGCCCGATCCATGCTCAATCCAGAAATGCAAATAAGCCCCTTGGGCACTAGTAAAACAGCAGTTCTAAGCTCAAAACGCTAGTAAAATGTCATTTAAGTTCTCAAATCTTAGAAAGATGGCTAAGTTTGCAAAGCAGTATTTAGAAAACCTTAGACCGAGATTAAATAATATGCAAAGTAATGCAAAAACAGTGATATCAATCCCTGAAAGATTCAAATAATTGGCATGAAGCCCAAAACATGGCAATCAACCCAAATCATGATAGCATCAAGTAGGTTTCAGTCAATCACGCAGTAAAATAAATAACCCGGATGGACCAAGTCACAATCCCCAACGGTACTCTACCCCACGCTCATACCTGGTGTGCAAGTCACAACAATACAACACTATGATGTGCAAATACGGGGTTTCAAACCCTCCGGATATCATTTACAAGTATTACTCACCTCAAACCGGTAAAATCTCTAGCTCGCGAGCCCTTGCCCCTCAAACTAGCCTCCACGCACGTCATATCTAACCAAAAACAAAGCGAATACATAACAATATGCTAAGGGAACAATACCCAATCGAAAATAGTCGAGAAATAGAAAAAATCTCGAAACTAGCAAAACCTGAGATCCGGGCTCGCTTCTCAAAAAATTAAAAAACTCGCATTACCGGACTCCTCGTCTTGCCACGAGTCAATACATACCATGAACTCCCAAATCCGAGCTCAAATGACCTATCAAATCCCTGTTTAAAATATCAAAACTCAAGCCCTAGTTCTTCAAATTTTCACCCAATTTTCCAAGAATTAAAGGTTGATTCTCCAATAAAATAGCGTTTGATAGTCACGAGGCTTACCTCCAAATATTTCCCATCAAAACTCTATTCAATTTCTACCAAAAAGCTCTTGAGGTGGTTCAAAAATGGAGGAAATAATGAATGGGTCGCGGATGAAGTAAATAATAAACCCTTCTGCCCAGCTGACATTTCTTCTATGCGAACGCGAGGTCCCCCTCGCGTTCGCGATGCACAAAAAATTCCACTGGCCAATTTTACCCGTCGCGAACGCGGTGGCTTACCCACGAACGCGATGCTTTAGCTGCTACCACTATGCGAACGCGAGTCTTATGCCGCGTACGCGAAGAACAAATATTACGGAACCTCAATTCCTCTTATGCGAACGCGACACCCGTCACGCAAACGCGGTGCATACTCCTAGGGACCTTCACGAACACGTGTTTCTACTGCGAACGTGGTGCTCCAGAACTTTTCCTTACACGAAGGCGGACCTAACTACGCGAAGGCCAAATATGTCCTACACCTGTTGCTGCATTTTTAGCAATATTTTCCAACTCTAAACTCCCCGTTAGCCATCAAAAATCACACTGAGGCCCCCGGGACCTCAACCAAAAGCACCAACATATCCCAAAACATCACACGAACTTGTTCCAATCATCAAAACACATCAAACAACACTAGAATCATCAAATCACGTCGGATTCAAGCTTACGTTTCTTCAAAACTTCGAAAATGCACATTCGATCAAAAACCCAACCAAACGATGTTCGAATGGCCTGAAAATTTGCAAATATATCCAAAATCACCTAACAGATCTACTGCAACTCTCGAAATTCCATTCTGACCCTCGGATCAAAATCTCACATATCAACCAGAATTAGCCAAAATTCTGACTCCGCCAATTCAAGCCAAATTCTACACCGGACCTCCAAAATCAATTCTGATCATGCTCCTAAGTCACAAATCAACCCCTGGAGCTAATTGAATCACCTAAAATCACATCCGAGCCCTCTAACTCAATAGTCAACTTTCGGTTGACTTTTCCAACTTAAGTTTTCCTTAAAGAGACTAAGTGTCTCATTTCTTATCAAAACCAATCTAAATCAGTTATAACACCACCTACCGATAACGAATCATGAAGAGGAATGAAATGGGGGGAAAATCAGCAATAACACATGAGAAGACGGGCCGATCGTCACATCACTTCTCCACCGTGATTCCTAAATCACTCCAAACTTCCTTCAAACATGTGTATTCCTATCACTGAATCCCTATGTTGCTCTGCCACTCCCACTTCGATTAAACCATCTTCTTTAAGTAACTTCTTGACCTATGCTTTTTATACTTGACCTGCTAGCAATTCAATCAACGCGAGACACCTCCCACCATGTCCTTCCACATCTAGTGCTACCCAAAATGTTGCCTCAAATCGAAATCCATCTCTGTAGCACCTGAACTAATAAATTGTTACTATCTCTAAGACTCTTGGAAGACCATCCTTCTTAAGCCATCGGCATTAGAAATACCAATTTGTTTATGAAATCGCTACACTCCGATATCTCTGACAACCGCTCCCCCAAAATAATTTTGCAATACCCCACCGCAAAGGAGAATTGAAAAAGACCGTAACACAGGCGAACCTTAAATGCGTTCAAACAAGGATGAAGCCACCACATAATAAATGATAAAACCACGCTCAAAACATCAAGTCTCGTTACCCCATCAAGAAAAGTTTGAACATCTATAGTCCTATTACCTTTCATCCGTTGGCATTAAATGCTTAAGCTCTAAATTATGTACTGAGAAGTCCTCCTTTCAAGTGATCCACTACCTCAACACATAAACAAGAATCCTACTATAACACCAAAACTATGGGATAACAACGGATGAATATCATAGCAATCTGTGCATAGCCACAAAAACGTAGGAAATACAAATGCTGAGCGGAAACAGCAGAACATCGTTCCACAAGGCGACGATGATAGCTAACTCGAACACACATGGAAAAACATCCTGCACCACATCTGCAGTACCTATACAACTCCTCAATGCCCAATTTTTAACAAAAACTTCATGTCGTATAAGATTGAGTAGGAAGGAAATAGAAGCATATGCCTCAAAGGAATCAATTCGCATGATAAGTAATCGAGAAGGGAAGTGCTTCTAAAATACTTATAGAAACTCAAAGATAAGTACAGACGTCTCCGTACCAATCCACAAGACTCTACTAGACTTGCTCATGACTCATGTGGCCTATATAAACCTATGCTCTGATACTATTATCACGACCCAAACTGGAGGGCCATGACTAACACCCGACCATACTTGCCGAGCACCAACGTACATTTTATCTAACCTTCTTTATTATCTTTTAGGGTTGAGGAGGTCAATAAAAATGGTAGACATGTATCATGGATAACCAACAATAAAATATGATGGCATGAACCTACATAACATGTGATGACCAGACAATCAAGAAACTATATATATATGGTACGAGCTACCATGCTATCATGAAAAGCTATACAACAAAAACCAGCCAACAAGGCATACCAAACTATACATGAGTCGACACATGTCTATGAGCCTCTACAGGAACATAAGTGCTGCAACATAGCAGGAAGAGGGCCCCGACATACCTATAATATCTATAACAAAAATGCATACCAAGACCAAGGCAAATCTGGAAAAGGGATCTCGCCAATCACCGCTGAACTGGACAGCCTACAGTGGTGGGGGAGCTACACCTGCCTGTCTATCAGGACCTGCAGCACGACATGCAGCGTCCACAAATAAAAGGATGTCAGTACAAATAAATTACCGAGTATGTAAGGTAGGGAACCATAAACACGAACAGTAATGTAAGCATGGATAGAGAATATACAACCTGTAACATCTGAGTACCTCTGAGGGCTGCTGATATGAAATGCATAATACATATGTATAAATATATAAGCTTTTAAAACATACGCCTCTGTGGGCATCATAATCATCATATCGTACCCGGCTGTAATAGGCTCGGTAAAAACGTACCCGGCCATCATAAGGCTCGGTAGATCGTACCCGGCCACGTGGAGCTCGGTAAAACCCAACTGATTAGTGGTTGCACAATAGGTGCCATACCCGGCCAACTATAGCGCAGCTCGGTAGAGTAAAATATATACATATATGTAATGCATGCTCAACTCATGGAATCACATTCTAAACCTTTCAGAGTGACGTAAGGTATCCTTTGTACGCGTTATTAGAGGTAACTCTTCACTATGAACCTTATAAGAATCAGGAAATTTCAACAACATTGATAACATAAGAATAAGAGAACCAACATTAACATAAATCGTTCCGTAAGAGGGGAAACAATGTAAGTACTGCTAGCTTCTAAGAGTAGAGTATCTTTGGAAGCTCGTTCATCACATTATGTATAATCGGAGTCATGCAAAGGAAGGAAAGGTATAGCCTCACATACCTTGTATATACTGCGCCAATCTCAAGCTATGCAATTTTCACGACTCCTTAGTCTACAATAAGAGAAACGATACTATAGTTATCATTCAAGCGTCATAACTATTATGTATCTACCACAACCTATTTTACGATGAAACGGACAACACCTCCCCTATATATATGAATTCACACCAGTCAATACAATCATCAAACAGCCTAAACAACATCAATAATAAACATATTGAGCCTCCCAAAACAGTCCACGCATAACCTAATCACTTCATACATACGACGACCATCGTAGTCGTGTCAAACGACCCGGAAATATTATGGAGAACTACCAGCCCGCAACCCTGCATCTATATGGTGTTTCTCCACATGCTTCATCCTCCAAAAATCCACAAAACAGTAGTAAAACACGCGGACCAAGAGCAACCCAAAACAGTCACAGTCCGCTCCAAGTGAATAACTCGAACTCACGGCTTCCGATCACCGTCCCGTGAGTTCTTACATGTATAGAACGAGTTACCATGAATTAACAGAAGAATAAATGTATGAAATATAGCAGTAAACTCACCTTACTTGTTAGATAACTCAGCCTTTATCTTAGTTCTTCAAACTCTAGGGTTTACCCCCAATTTGAACTTGAAAGAGAGGAAAAATCAATTATGGTTTGTGGAGAATTTTTGGGAGGAGTTTTGCAGGGGTTTATGTCTGATTATTTGTGAAATATATTGAGGGTTATATTGAAGGAGATAACCCTTTAAATGGGCTCAAATGCCGACCCGAAATTCCCTTTTTTTGGGCTATTATTTAAGCAAGTAGGTGACACACCTACTTGTCACCTAGCAGCTTGTGCAGTCTCGCAAAAATATCTATATCTCTCTATTCCAATGTCGTATTGATAAATGGTTTAATGAGTTGGAAACTATACTCATAGATATTCAATTTGGTGGGTAGATCACCCCGGAATTCCAAGTATATTGGGAGGAAAGCTTAATAACATTTGTCCTAAAGTTTAAGTAAAACTATGAACCTAAGTTGTGACAACTTTTGTCGACTTTTGTTTCATAACTCGTTTGACTTCAAGACTTATGATACAGATATTATATGATTCAAATACCTTAAAACATGACCTTCAGATTGTATTAAGCACCTATAGGTTTACCCAAAAATACGAGTTACGGCATCCTTGATTCGTTTAACTTCTAATACTTGTTAATCGCCCTAATACACCCTTGTATCACTTAAGACCGATAGGATTAACTTCTTATCATCTTAAAGATAATCTCTTCGTTGATTTATGTCGACTACCTTATGGCATGAACTAACATATGTGAATATGGGTTGTAACACCCTCCCCCCTTAGGAACATTTGTCCTCGAATGTAAGGGTTTATGGTGAGTCCAAATCATCATGGATTATAACGGAAATTTCTGGTTAATTTTCCCTTATAAAATGGTTACTAGAAAAATTGCAAGCAGTCAAGCCCAGCGTATGGCCTCACAAGGCTACACAAAGCATTATGGACATGTACATTATCTGCATATCACCATTTTGTATAAAGGAAGAGTATTCTTAAGTTATTGTTTACCTCATAAAGTCGTTTCACCTTTCCAATGTATCCTGCGTTCCACCAGTATCCTTGTTATCATCATTTTTGAATAGGTAAGGGTATTTAGACTTCATCTCTTCTTCTCATTCCCATGTCATTTCTTCCATATTATTGTTCTTCCACAATACTTTGACGGAAGCTACATCTTTTGTTCTCAGCTTGCGGACTTGTCGATCTAATATAGCCACTGGTACTTCTTCATATGATAGATCCTCTATAACTTGTACATCTTTGATAGGGACAACTCGAGAAGGGTCTCCAATAAATTTCCTCAACATAGATACGTGGAATACCGGATGGACAAATTCCAATTGGGATGGCAATTCTAACTCATAAGCAACATGTCTAATTCGGCGAAGAAGTTTATACGGACCGATATACCTTGGACTCAGCTTACCTTTCTTCCGAAAACGCATAACACCTTTCATTGGTGAGATCCTCCGGAAAACCCAATCACCAACCTCAAACTCCAAATCATGATGTCGGACAT
>MU766169.1:39362-103670 GCA_026770625.1 Nicotiana glauca | reverse complement strand
ATATACATCATAAGAAAACACAGACAATATACCTGTAACAACATCTGGAGATGACTCGAGATCCTGTCGACCTACTAGAGCATAGGTTCGATTTTGAGCACCACTCAAACTCGGCCCTGCCCCTCTACCTCTACCACGACCAGTCGACTGCTGAAAACCCTATGCTGTAGGTCGAACTGATGAGGAAGAACCAGACATAGATCCAGTCGGCTGAGCCATAACACCACCTTCCCTGTTAGGATAATCCCGCATCATATGGCCAGGTTGTCCGCAAGAATAGCACGAATCAGAACCTCGATGGCGCAATCCAAAGTGGGTCTTACCGCACTAATCACAATGTGGTGCTGGGGGTCTCGTCTGATTAGTATCCCTGTGATATTGCGAGCCTGATGCCCGCGAACTCTGACCTGGACCTGAATAGGTAAATCGATCATATCGAGGCCTCTGAAATTGTGGAGGAGCACTAGCTACAGGTGGAGCCGAACTCCTCGAAGACGGTGGCCTGACGCTACCTCTGATGTCATCAGAATGCCTTGCAAATCTTGCCCTCTTATGCTGGCCCCTATCCTGCTCCCTAGCTATCATCTGCTGGCGCATACGATCCTCTAGGGTCTGGGCATAAGCCTGAATACGGGAAATATCCACGCCCTCCAACAAGGAGGCTATCGTGCACTCATTTATCAAATGTGGTCCCAACCCATTCACGAACAAATGCACCCTATCACTTATCTCGGCCACCATATGGGGAGCATACCTTGCTAAAGAATAAAACTGCATACTGTACTCTAGCACATTCATATTACCTTTTCTAAGGTTCAAGAACATATCAGTCCTAGCTCATCGTATCTCAACTAGCAAGTAGTGACGAAGAAAGGCCTTAGAAAAATCCTTCCACACAGCTGGAGGAGCATTCGGACCCTTGGATCTCTCCCAACTATCATACCAGAGAACCGCCAAATCCCGTAGCCGATAAGAAGCCAACTCTACTGCCTCTATATCGCTAACATGCATAACCCGTAGTGTACAATAAACCTGGTCAATAAAAGTCTGCGGGTCCTCCTTAGGGTCTGATCCGGTAAACAATGGAGGGTCTAAATTAATAAAATCACGAACTCTCGTACTAACTGGTTTATCAGCAGCACCTGTACTTTGCCTTTGAGCCTGAGCAGCTACCAAGCTAGCCAATAACTGTAAAGCACTCTGCATGTCCTGGTCTGTAGTGCCAGGCAGAGGAACCGGAGGTGATGGGTTCCGCCTAATATCCTCTGGAGGAGATGGAGTAGATGAGGTATGAGACGGCATCTCACTTTGATCCTCACTTTGGCCTACTCTGGCTTGGGGCACCTGACTGGTACCCTCTGCCGCAGCTGTATCAAGCCGTCTACTAATTGTTTGCTTCCTAGTCGAAGGCATCGCTGAAAGAAAACAAGGTTAATATTAGAGACGAACACTTACAACTCAACTCTATGCACGATCTAGATTCAGGAAGAAGGTAACAACCCTAGATGTCATGTAGCCTCCTGATTATAAATGTGGCGCGCTACACATCTATAATCAAGACTCTACTAGACACGGCTCATAGACAATCCCTAAGACAAACCTGCTCTGATACCAAGTTTGTCACGACCCAAATTGGAGGGTGATGACTAGCACCCGACCATACTTGCCAAGCACCAACGTACATTTTATCTAACCTTCTTTATTATCTTTTAGAGCTGAGGAGGTCAATAAAAATGGTAGACATGGATCATGGACAACCAACAATAAAATATGATGGCATGAACCTACATAACATGGGATGACCAGACAATCAAGAAACTATATATATATGGTACGACCTACCACGCTATCATGAAAGGCTATACAACAAAAACCAGCCGACAAGGCATACCAAACTATACATGAGTCGACACATGTCTATGAGCCTCTACAGGAACATAAGTGCTGCAACATAGCCGGAACAGGGCCCCGACATACCCATAATGTCTATAACAAAAATGTATACCAAGACCAAGGCAAGTCCGGAGAAGGAATCTCGCCAATCACCGCTGAACTGGACAGCCTACAGTGGTGGGGGAGCTACACCTGCTTGTCTATCAGGACCTGCAGCATGACATGCAGCGTCCACAAAGAAAAGGATGTCAGTACGAATAAAGTACTAAGTATGTAAGGCAGGGAACCATAAACACGAACAGTAATGTAAGCATGGATAGAGAATATACAACCTGTAACATCTGAGTACCTCTGAGGGCTACTGACATGAAATGCATGATACATATGTATAAATATATAAGCTTTTAAAACATACGCCTCTGTGGGCATCATCATCATCATATCGTACCAGGCCGTAATACGGCTCGGTAAAAACGTACCCGGCCATCATAAGGCTCGGTAGATCGTACCCGGCCACGTGGAGCTCGGTAAAACCCAACTGATCAGTGGTTGCACAGTAGGTGCCATACCCGGCCGTCTATAGCGCGGCTCGGTAGAGTAAAATAGATACATATATATATAGTGCATGCTTGACTCATGGAATTATGTTATAAACCTTTAGGAGTGACGTAACGTATCCTTTGTACGCGTTATTAGGAGTAACTCTTCACTATGAACCTTATAAGAATTAGGAAATACCAACAACATTGATAACATAAGAATAAGAGAAGCAACATTAACATCAATCGTCCCATAAGAGGGGAAACAATGTAAGTACTGCTAGCTTCTAAGAGTAGAGTATCTTTGGAAGCTCGTTCATCACATTATGTATAATCGGAGTCGTGCAAAAGAAGGAAAGGTATAGCCTCACATACCTTGTATATACTGCCCCAATCTCAAGCTATGCAATTTTCACGACTCCTTAGTCTACAACAAGAGAAACGATACTATAGTTATCATTCAAGCGTCATAACTATTATGTATCGACCACAACCTATTTTACGATGAAACAGACAACACCTCCCCTATATATATGACTTCTCACCAGTCAAAACAATCACCAAACAGCCTAAACAACATCAATAATAAACATATTGTGCCTCCCAAAACAATCCATGCACAACCTAATCACTTCATACATACGACGACCACCGTAGTCGTGTCAAACGACCCGGAAATATTATGGAGAACTACCAGCCCACAACCCTATATCTATATGGTGTTTCTCCACACCCTTCCTCCTCTAAAACTCCACAAAACAGTAGTAAAACACGCAGCCCAACAGCAACACAAAACAGTCCACAAAACAGTCCGCTACAAGTGAATAACTCGAACTCACGGCTTCCGATCACCGTCCCGTGAGTTCTTACATGTATAGAACGAGTTTCCATTAATTAACAGAAGAATAAATGTATTAAATATAGCAGTAAAATCATCTTACTTGTTGGATAACTCAGCCTTTATCTTGGTTCTTCAAACTCTAGGGTTTACCCCCAATTTGAACTTGAAAGAGAGGGAAAATCAATTAGGGTTTGTGGAGAATTTTTGGGAGGAGGTTTGCAGGGGTTTATGTCTGATTATTTGTGAAATATATTGAGGGTTATATTTAAGGAGATAACCCTTTAAATGGGCTCAAAGGCCGACCCGAAATTCCCTTTTTTTGGGCTATTATTTAATCAAGTAGGTGACACACCTACTTGTCACCTAGCAGTTCGTGCAGTCTCGCAAAAATGACTATATCTCTCTATTATAATGTCGTATTGATAAACGGTTTAATGAATTGGAAACTAGACTCCGTAATTCAATGTATATTTGGATAAAAGATTAATAACATTTGACCTAAAGTTTAAGTAAAACTATGAACCTAAGTTGTGACAACTTTTGTCGACTTTTGTTTCATAACTCGTTTGACTTCAAGACTTATGGTACGGATATTATATGATTCAAATACCTTAAAACATGACCTTTTGATTGTATTAAGCACCTATAGGTTTACCCGAAAATACGATTTACGGCATCCTTGATTCGTTTAACTTCTAATACTTGTTAATCGCCCTTATACACCCTTGAATCACTTAAGACCGATAGGATTAATTTCTTATCATCTTAAAGATAATCTTTATGTGGATTTATGTCGACTACCTTATGGCATGAACTAACATACATGAATATGGGTTGTAACAACTATCACGACCCAAAATCCACTATAGGTCATGATGGCTCCTAACACCACCGTTAGGCAAGCCAGCGAACATTTACCTAATTAATTACTAGTTTCTGTACTTTGAAATCATAATTTTTCCTTAATTAAATCATTTGAAATAGAATCTACTTTGTAAAAGATAATATTTTCATAACAACAATAGCGAACAGCCCGTAAGACCCCCAAAACTCGATGTCAAAAGTGCATGAACATCTATTAGGAAATATAATAAAATACAACATCTTTATGGAATACAATATAAACATGAACTCAAACAGAGACACTATGTATTGCAGATCGTAACATGGAGTGCAGCTCACCATAAAGTCTCCGCAATAACTGCGCTTCTATGCCCAATATACCGCAAAGAAGAGTATACCTGCACAAAAAGTGTAGCAAGTGTAGTATGAGTACGTAAATCAATGCGTACCTTGTAAGTATCTAGCTTAACCCCGTACGAGTAGTGACGAGGGATCTACATCGACACTTACTAGTGGTCCAATAAAAAATATATGATATATCATAAGCAGATATGAAGCACAATAATGATAATGGGATAAAACTGTAAATTGCATAATCTTCCAAAAATCTCCTTTAAATATATAATTTCTTAACATATTATTCTATTTCTACAGCTCAGATGTATCAACTACATGTATCAAACGGTTAAGGAATACCGTATATAATGACGTACATTGTGGAAGAGAATTCTCGTCAATACTCAAGCTACTAGCGATATAATGCACAATTCTGCAGTGCTTGTACGGCCCGATCCAGAGTGGTGTGTACACAACCGAGGGTCAATCGGCACGAACCAGAGATGCATCACTATATACCGCCAAGGTGTTCGACCCTCTCCACAAGAAAGGAAGGAACTTATGAAATTGCGAGACATACAGCCGAGGCGTTCAACCTGCACCATAAGGAACTAAGAAAATTATTGAATTACTGATCATGTGCTTACAACACAAATACAGGTGCATAATAATGAATACACCTATTTTGGTTTATAAAAATGTCTTGGCCACCAATCAAAGTGATAAATTTTTGCCTAAGATATATGTAATTTCTAAATCAAGTTCAGTTGTTATTCCAATCAATTAAGCTAGCAGAATAAGTTTAATTAATTCACGTTTTGCATGATACAACCCTAAGTCTACCTGGACATAAACATGATTTAGCTATGTATGAACTCTCATCACCTCATGTGTACGTCGCGCCCATAAGTAATAACACATAACAATCACATCGCCTGGGGGAAAATTTCTCCCTCACAGGGTTAGACAAGAAACTTACCTCGCTCCGAAGTTCCCTAACCGACTCCAAAGTCCCTCTAACATCTCAAACTAACACCCATCACTCCAAAACTAGTCAAACAATGAAAAAACTAATCAAAATGTACTCTAATACTTGTACTAAGTCAGTTCATAACGCAAAACAACCAAAATCAGTAAAATAGACCCTCAGGCTCACATGCCCGAATTTTGAAATTTTTTAAGATAATCATTACCCATAACACCACAATATCAAATATATAATTTACTCACTATTCCATGTCCAATTTCATGGTCAAAATCCAAATATATCAATATCTAGGTTTAATACCAAAATCCCAAATTTCCACTAATTTTTCAAGGTTTAATTATGTATTCAAACAATGTACTTAATTGTTAATAAGTGAAAATCACTTACCTTGTGTTTCTTGATGAAAATCTCCCCTCGAAGCTCTCCAAAATTTCCTCAACCAAGTGAAAATGAGCCAAAAATGGCCTATGACTGTCTTTTAAATGACCTACTGCCTAGCGATCCCCGCACTCGTGAAGCTACTACCACACTTGCGGCTCCGCATTTGCAGAAAAGAACTCGAATATGCGGTCCTCTCTCTCAACTGTAGTCCTCACTTCTGCAACCATCGGTTCGTGTCTACGAGACCGCTTCTGCGGTTAGCAGGTCTCACCTGCGCCTCTATCCGCTTTTGCGAACATCTTTTTTGCATCTGCGCGTTCGCAACTGCACATACTCTCCCGCACTTGCGGTCCATTGCCAAATGTTCCGGGACTGCATCTACGGCCAAACCAATGCATTTATGGGCTTGCAACTGTGACCCAAGGTTCGGAGGTGAGGGCACACCAGAACTAGTGCACCAGCAGCCCTCTTTGAGTCTTAACTCAATCTGCACATCATTTGGATGGCTCCCGGGGGCCCCGAGGCCGCATCAAAATGTACCAACAAGATTAAAATCAAAAATGGACTCACTCAAACCCTTGAAATGCTTAAAACAACATTGAAACTAAGAATCATACCCCAAACCAATTCTGTTAGTGTTTGTTGAAATAAATCTTGTGTTTACTTCTATAATCTAGAACTTGCACGGTTGGTCTTTCGATGTTAATGATAGTATGTTTGGTTGGAGGAATGATCTTAGGCATTCTTTGTTTTATTTACAAAAGCCTCTTTAGCATTTCAAGCCCACCTTTGCTTAAATAATATCATTGGTACCTTGTTTGAACCTTGAAACCCTTTTTCTTTGGACAACTCATTATAAACCTTTGACCTTCTTGAAAAATAACTCTCTCTTTTGAACACGTCCCTCCTTGAACGTTGGTAATGAGGCTAAAAGCCTAAGTTGGGGGTGTGGTGCTAAAGTAAAAAATGGTAAGGTTGTACATTGAGCGTAGGATCATATGCCTCAATCAAGCTCCAAGAGAAAAATGTGTATAGAAAAATAAAAATAAAAGAGAGAGAATTGTTTGTATATATATATATATTATGGATCCTTGAAGAAAATAGAGAGGTATGTAAGGTGGTTCTTGTCACACCTCCTTTTTCCCTACAGCCGCAAGGGCATAAAGGAGTTTTTCCACTTAAAGGACAATCAGAACGAGATTTATTATTAGGATTCAGAGTTTCCAGCCGGGAGATTAATGGTGTCCCAAGTCACCGGATGAATCCTGAATCGAAGAAAATATGACCCTGTTAATAGTCTGCGAACCAGAAATCTGAGTAAGGAATTCTGTTAAACCGGGAGAAGGTGTGAGGCTTTCTCGGATTCCGTGGTTCTAGCGTGGTCGCTCAATTGTTATATTTAAATTTATTGATTTCATAACATGTTTTAGCTTATGTGCCTTTTAACCGTAAACCTCTTTTATTATTATTTTTAATAAGAATTGAAACGTCGCGTGTCTCGAACCACGTCACATAAATGCACCCGTGGTTGTTGACACATTTCGACTTCGTTGAGATTTGGATTTGGGTCACATAAATGAACACCCGAGTTCAGGAAGGTAACGTTATTAAAATACGCACCTAAAAAGACTAGCACGTTATTATCTTTGGGAAGGCCGTGAAATTTGCTAAATGGCCCATCCTGAATTCTAAATATTTTTAGTTAAGCATTGAATGAGAGCCCCGCAATTTGCGCATTTTATTGGCGAGGCTCGTCTCATTTTTATTTAAAGGCCAATCCTAAAGTAAATTGTGATTTTCTAGTGAATTTTTCTATAATAATAAGAAGAGTCCTAATTTATTATTATTGTTTAAGAGCTACTTTACTTTGAGAATGGACCTTGTAATCAGCCCATGTTGGTTTCATCTCTAAAATTAGGCATCAATTTCCTATGGCCTGGGTCTGATGGCAGGCCCAAATTTGTGTCTTATACGCCTTGGGACTCAAGATTGAGTCTTAGGCGTTGTTATAGTCGGGTTGTCGCTTGGCCCAGTTATATTCATAAATCAACGGGTGAACCATAAATTTGAGCAGGAAATTCAAAGTATAAATATGAATAGAAGAGACCCAGGATTTGATTGTTTTTTCCAAATTTAAAACACAAATCTCACCATAGTACCATTCTAGATTTATCTTCCGTTTTTAGCACTAGCAAACGAGACACACATAAACACAAAAGCCATGGAATCAACTAAATACATATGACTAATCTCAGATGCATAAACTAATAACATAATTGCATATTTGTAACCTTCATGTCCGTTAATATGTTCATTTAGTGTTTCAAACAATTTCACTATTGATTGAGTACAGAACTAGCTACTAGAAATTCATGTCAAGACTGACTAGATTCCATATACGAATCAAATGAAATTAGCAGGCCTACGTGTCCATTCCTATACTACTAAACTGGAATTCTAATATCTAACACAAACAGTCCCATTACAGTTCAATTATCACAAATTATAAAAGTGTTCCAATCATCCTATTCCCTACTACTAATGTGCAACTAAAATTCAAATTAACACGCCATTGAACAAATTGACATCAAATTAACATGATCTAGATTTCATTTCCTCAATTGACCAATACACACAGGTTCAGTCCTTCAACATCAAATGATACTGGAAAAGTACCTGGAAGTCGAGATACAAAATAGAAGAAGAGGAGGTCAGCCACAACAAATAACAATGTCAACCACAAGTCACAACATTAGTAAATTGACGATAAAAAACAGCTCAGAAAATAGAATAGAGCAGCCCATAATGATTTTCAGAGGAGAACAGAACCAATAGTAGACGAAATTCACTTGGAGAAACCCAAATAGACTCAATACTAAACCCAAAACAACTTCTGAAACCAACAGTCAACAAAACCAGACTAAAATAGCCTCAATTGGACCCAAACACACTCGAAAGACACCCAGGCACCATCAGAATGTATCAACAAATAGAATATAGGCTAAGTGAGGCAATTCAGAAGCTAAAATTCAAAGTTAACTGGAAATTTTCAATGAAACAGTATTTCTGAATTTTTTTAGTTTTTCCAGAGGGTTTCTACTATTTTTGGGGTTTTTGAATGTTGTATTTCAAAATCAAATATGAAAGACTAGAGAGCCCTTTTGGGGGAATTTTGGAGGTTCAAAACTTGTGATTTAAGGCATTGGCATGCCCTTTTATTGGTAACATGAGGGCAACCCTCAAATTTTCTATTTGCACTCTTAATCTCTCTTTATTTCAGATTCACTCCTTTATTTTTTAACTTGTTACCCAAGTTACTATCCTAAATTTGCTGAAATCTATCTTGAGCCCTATTCTAAAATACTCTAAGGAATTCTATTCTAATCTATAATATTTTGGCCCAGCCCTAAGTACCCAAATACCCCTGAAGTTACACTAAATTTGCAGCTATAACCAAACAACTTCCTAAATTCTGAATTAAACTACTACAAAATATAATACCAATTCAAATCATTAACTAACCTATTCACTGAACCAAATTAACAACAACAATATACAGAACTAACTATAAGCTAACTAATCAGTATTGATAATCAAATGACATTCAAACAAGTTTTTTAACTAACCAAAATCATAATTGAAACCTTATACTATAATTCATTATTTAATAAAAAAGATTGAGATAAATCCAAACTATTAGCAGAAACTAATAACCACTTAACCAAAAAACAAAAAGAACAGGCCAATAAGGATTGAAATAGAATTGACGAAGGATTATTAATTTTTAGATTAAAATTTATTGCCAAACAAAATTAAGAAACTAAACATTCATGAAAGGTAAATGAACACCAAGAAAAATAAAAAGAAAAGAAACCCGTGAAACTTACTGACTCGACTTCAAGACTCCGGTTAATTCTTAAAATTCGAATTCGGCCACCTCAGATAAAAATTGAGCTCTACTGATGAAAATTCACGACGAGGAAAGTCAGGGGGTCATTTGGTATCAAATTGGTGAAGTTTGGGGCAATTAGGGTATTGGCCGGAAAATGTTCAAATTGAAATTCGAATAGTTTCAGGCAGATTCGAGACAAACTGGTTGGGGATTTTGATAGGAAAAGAGGAAAGGGACCTAGGGTGTTAATTTGGACCGATTTGGGCGAGGTAAAGTCTTTGTCGAAAACTTTTTGATCTGATAATCGACGCGTTCAGGTAAGATTTGAAAGAAAAGGATGGTAGATTCGGATAGAGGAGGAGAAAGGGATTTCAGGGTGTTAATTTTAGGTCAAACTGAGATGGACCGCCACCGTGGATAATTTTCGGTGGTGGTATTACAGGCTATAGATTTTGGGGTGATTTGGGACGATGAAACGGAGTTGGGGGGTGTCCGACAATCTTATATGAAATGAATCCCTAGTTAATAACCGTCAGATTAATTATCATCGGTAACTAAGATTGAGCTGACCCTTAAATGGGGTCGTTTGGGGAGATAGGGGAGTGGGTCGGGTATGGGATTAAATTGGTGTTGGACGGAGTCGTTTTTGTTTGGGACTGGGAAATTTTGGCCCAATTCTTGTACCTTACCAAGACCACTCTTTTTAATTTTTTTTTTCTTTTATACCTTGTATTTATTTTATTTATTTCCTTTTTATTTTGAGTTTTTATTTTTATTTTTTGACTTTATAAAAATACAAAAACTAAAATAAAGACCTAATATATTTCCAAGTTAAGCTAATTAATTCCTAAAATTATTTAAATCTTATTTAAAAATAAACTCATGACAAATTTAACAATTAATAATTAAAAATGTAAAAATGGACTATTATTATTTTCTTTGTATTTTGTTCTAAAAATAACTTAACAGCTAATTAATCCTAAAATACGAAATTAAATCCTAAATGCAAATGCCAAGTGTATTAAAATGCACAAATAAAATACAAAAAATTAACAACAAATGACACAAAATTCACAAAATTGCAAAATAATGAAAGAAATCATTTTGTTTGAATTTTTGGGAATAATTCACTTAAGGCAAAAATCACGTGCTCACAACTTGCTCTTGTGTTGCCTTAAACTTGTATTCTTCCACTGGAATCCTTGCGTTGTTGCCTTGAATTGTGATTGGCGATATTTTGCCATTCCTCCGAGTGATGCCTGACTACTGAAATTTGAGATATGTGCCTCTATTCTCCGGGAGGGCTCCTGATTGATGGCGCTTGAAAAGTATTCACTTATTCTCTAGGTGGGCTCATGACTGCAACGCTTGAAAAGTATTCCCTTATTCTCCAGGTGGACTCCTGAATTTAACAAAAATAGACAAACAAAAAAAAAAATTTGCCCCAGTTTGGTGACCGGGTACAGCATGTTATCAAATATTAAAAATAAAAATTTGAATTGCACTTCCCTTGTTCTCCAGGTGGGCTCCTGACTGCAATGCTTGAAAAGTATTCCCTTGTTCTCTAGGTGGGCTCCTGACTGCAACAAAATAGACAAACAATGAAATTTTTCTACCCCAGTTTGATGACTGGGCTTATCATGTTATCAAATATTAAAATTAAAACCTAAAATTTGAATTGTACTTCCCTTGTTCTCCAAGTGGGCGCCTGATTGCTGAAGCTTGAAATGTATTCTCTTGTTCTCTAGGTGGGCGCCTGACTTCAAAATATCAAACAGAGAAAATTTCTTGCTCGTGCATCAACCAAAAAAAAATTTGTTAATACAAAATGGTGGTTAGTTGTTGGCATTCTTGCTGGGTATGTCCTGCTACTGGGCTTTACTCCGACCTGCTTCCCTGGTCTTGCCTTGAACCTCCTCGATTTCCTGACCGAATTTCAACCCTCTGACTTTGATGATCCAAGTGTTCTATCCCATATGGTTGCTTTTGTGTTTCTGACCCCTCTATCTGAAACTTCGCTTCTTCTCCACAATTAGCTGATTAATCTACCAATAAAATTTCCAGTTGTCCTTTATGTCCTACTTCATCTTTAATATATTCTGGCCTTATTGTGCGTTGCAACTGGGAAACTGTTAGTTAGCTTTCACATTCCTCCCTTTTGTTTTGAACAAAACTGACACTGAAATATCTTAAAGACAGACCGCAAAAGAATGAAATGCAATGAACTCGAGGGTTGAGGATAGAGAGAATCCGAAAATGGATGATTTGTAATGAAGGAAGAAGAGAAGAAGACTTATCTGAGTAGAATAGCTAGTGCCATTGATCATGCCATGCATTTTGGATTAGCCAACCCAGTCTGTTCAACCAATCAACTCTCAATTGCCACATTTGTTGTTCCGAACTTCCATAACCCGATTTTCACCCAAACCCAAGCCTTGCCCATCTTGCAATTTCTTGAGCATCTTTCAACCGTAGACTTGTCTCATCTGCCCATCTGAAAAACTCGCCTTCGCCTTATGGTGCCCGTGAGGGTTTTCACTTGTAAGACTCACTCATTTTTTATTTCTCTCAACTCACTTCGCCTTATGGTGCCCATGATGGTTTTCACGAATAAGACTCTTTCATTTTTTATTTCTCTTAACTCACGTCGCCTTACGGTGCCCATGAGGGTTTTCACCAATAAGACTCTCTCGTTTTCATTATTTTTCTTCTTGTACCGGAGTGTTGCTCCTGACATGAATCACTTTTACTTGCTCGTATTGGAACTTCCTGGAGATTGATCAGAAAGTCTTTCTTTAGACTGTAATGTAGGCTTTTGGATGGGGTTAGAAAGAAGGGTATAAAAGGCTCGAAATAATTCAACATGGGTTCAAAATTACATCTTTCGGAATCAGATTTCCCACAACAACCACAACTTCTGCCCCAGTTTCTTTCTTGTGGAACTTTTGGGATTTTTGTTTTGGTATGACTGAACCTCAAAGAGAGGTTGCCTACGTACCCTTTGGGATAAAGTCGAATATAGTTCAGGTCATACAATTACTCCACTATTTTGATTTTCCCTTTCTTCCACTTTTATTTTCTTTCTTTTCATTTCATTTCTTTTCTTTTCTTCATTTTTCTCTTTTCTTCATTTTTTTCTTCTTCTTTTTCTTTCTCTTTTCTCATTCTTTTCTTTTCTCTTTTCTCCTTTTTTCTTTTCTTTTTTTCTTTTGGACTGTTCTTCTTATTTCTCCACTAATCTTCCCTGTTCGGGCTTCCACGTTTTGTTATTGATTCCAAAAGAGGGGTAAGAAAGAAAGTAAAATAAGTCTCAAAAGGGGTAACAAAGGATGAAGTGTTTGGATAGCAGAACAAAATGCCTTTATCATTTCAATCTAAAAAATATGCCAAATACAATTAGACAAAGAAATCATACATAGTATCGCTTAACTGCATCATAGTTGATGGACATTTCTACACATTTTCCTTCCAGATCGGTCAGATATAATGCACCGTTGGACAACACTCGTACAACAAATGGCCCCTACCAGTTTCGGGCGAACTTTCCTTTTGCTTCAGCCCAATGAGGTAAGATGCGTCTCAGCACCAATTGCCCTACTTCAAACTTCCACGGACGCACCTTCTTGTTATATGGTCTTGCCATTCTCTGTTTGTACAATTGTCCGTGACACACTGCGGCCAATCACTTTTCATCGGTCAAACTCAATTGTTCCAATAGGGCTTTGACCCATTCAACATCATCAATTTCTGCCTCGGCGATAATTTGGAGGGATGGGATTTCATCTTCTGCGGGTATTACTGCCTCAGTGCCATACACCAATAAATAAGTAGTCGCCCCTACTAAAGTGCGAACAATAGCGCAGTAGCCCAATAGGGCGAAAGGTAACTTTTCATGCCATTGCCTGGACCCTTCAAACATTTTTTGAAGCATTTTCTTGAAGTTCTTGTTAGCTGCTTCGACCGATCCATTCGCCTTGGGACGATATGAGGTGGAATTGCGGTGCGCGATCTTAAACTGTTGACATATCTCCGACATCAGAATGCTATTGAGGTTGGCACCATTGTCTGTGATGATTACCTTTGGGATTCTGAACTTACAGATGATATTTGAATGCACAAAATTGACCACTGCATTCTTGGTCACCGATTTGAAAGTTTTTGCCTTAACCCATTTAGTGAAATAATCAATGGCTACTAGAATAAACTTGTGTCCATTTGATGTTGCTGGCTCAATCGGCCCAATGACATTCATTCCCCAAGCAACGAAAGGACATGGTGCTGATATTGTATGCAGTTCGGACAGTGGAGAATGAATCAAATATCCGTGTACCTGACATTTATTACACTTGCGCACGAAACTGATGCAATCTCGTTCCATAGTAAGACAATAATAACCTACTCGAAGAATCTTCATTGCTAATACATATCCACTCATATGAGGTCCAAAAATGCCCGCATGCACCTCAGTCATGATAACTATGGCCTGTTTAGCATCCATGCATCTCAATAAACCAAGATCTGGAGTTCGTTTGTACAACACTCCTCCACTGAAGAAAAATACATTTGCCAAACGTCGAATTGCTCTCTTTTAATCACGTGTGGCCTGTGTTGGATATACTTCCATCCTGAGGTATTCTTTGATATTATGGAACCACGGCTTCTTTTTCCACCATATGATAATAGGCATGTTGATCCCGGATCTAAATCTGCAACGGGTCTACATAAGCCTTATCTGGATGATGGAACATTGACGCCAAAGTTGCCAAAGCATCGGCAAATTCATTATGAATCCTTGGAATATACCTGAAGTCTATTGACTGAAACCATTGACAAACTTAATGTTATCATTGCCGGTACGGTATGAGCTTTAAGAATCGTGTCTCCCACTATCCCTGAATATGGTGCACCAGAAGATCCGAGTCACCCATGACCAAGATTTCCTAGACACCCATGTCTATAGCCAACCTCTAACCCAATATGCACGCCTCGTATTCATCCATGTTATTGGTGCAATAGAAATGGACTTGAGCCGTAGCAGGGTAGTGTTGCCCTATCTCAGAAATAAGTATCGCTCTTATCCCGATGCCTTTGGTATTGGAAGCCCCATCAAAGAACAGTTTCCATCCTGGCTTCTCAACCTGTTCTAATTCCTCAACATGGATTGTATCCTCATCAAGGAAATATGTTTTCAAAGGTTCATATTCATCATCAACTAGGTTCTCAACTAGATGATCAGCCACCGCTTGTGCCTTCATCGCGGTCTGGGTCACGTAGACAACATCAAATTCCGTGAGCAAGATTTTCCATTTTGCGAGCCTCCCTGTGGGCATGGGCTTCTGAAAAATGTACTTCAACGGGTCCAACCGAGACATGAGATAGGTGGTATATGATGACAAGTAATGTTTCAACATTTATGCTACCCAGGTTAAGGCACAACACATCCTCTCAAGCTGATTGTACTTCACCTCATATGATGTGAACTTCTTGCTCAGGTAGTAAATCTCCTGCTCATTCTTTCCTGTGATGCCATGCTTCCACAGTACACAACTAAAAGAGTTATCCAAAACTGTCAGATAAAGGATCAAGGGACTTCCCGGCTCCTGCGGGACCAATATAGGTGGACTAGCCAAATATTCCTTAATCTTGTCAAATGCTACTTGACATTCATCCGTCCATCTGACCGCAACATCTTTCTTTAGCAGCTTAAAGATCTGATCGTAAGTTGTTGTGAGCTGAGAAATGAACCTGCTGATATAATTCAACCTGCCAAGTAAACTCATCACCTCTTTCTTGCTCATTGGCGGCGGTAGCTCCTGAATGGCTTTGATCTTGGATGGGTCTAGCTCAATACCACGTCAACTTACCACGAACCCTAACAAATTCCCAGACAGAACCCAAATGCACACTTCAGTGGATTAAGTTTGAGGTTATACCTGCGGAGCCTCTAGAAAAACTTTCTCAAGTCCTTAACATGGTCACATTGCTTCATCGACTTTATGATTACGTCGTCTACATAGACTTCAATTTCCTGATGTATCATGTCATGGAACATGGTGGTCATTTCCCTCATGTATGTTTCCCCTACGTTCTTCAACCCAAATGGCATGACCCTATAACAATATGTTCCCTAAGGCATGATGAATGCCGCCTTTTTCGCATCCTCCTCATCCATCAAAATCGGGTGATAGCCCGTATAACAATCCACGAAGGGACCAATCTCATGTTTGGAACAATTGTCAATCAATATGTGGATGTTTGGCATTGGAAAGTTGTCTTTTGGACTCGCCTTATTAAGATCACGGTAATCAACGGACACTCTGGTCTTTCCATCCTTCTTTGGCACAAGCACAACATTAGCTGACCAGGTGGATACCGGGCGACCTGGATGACCTTCACATTAAACTGCTTGGTGACCTCCTCTTTGATTTTCACAATGATATCTATTTTAAATTTCCTCAGCTTCTGCTTGACAGGAGGGCATGTTGGTCGGTGGGCCATTTGTGGACTACTAAATCGGTGCTTAAACCCGGCATATCATCATATGACCACACAAAAACATCTTTGTACTCAAACAAAGCTTTGATTATATCTTCTCTGAGAGGAAGTTCCAAATGAACACTTATTTTTGTTTCCCGTACATTCCCTTGATCACCTAAATTGATTGCCTCTGTGTCATTCAGATTAGGTTTAGGTTTTTTTTAAATTGGCTTGATTTTTTACTGATTTCATCAAAGGCTTCCTCATCATCATATTCTACCTTGTCATCATACTCAATTTCTTGTATTATTAGTTCAGAGTTAGATTGGTAATCACGAATAGGCCGAAGACTCCTCATGCATGACACATCAATGAAACCAACATAAAATGGATTGTACAAGAAAGAAAGAAAGAAAGAAAGACAAAATAAAGGCTATCAGGAATGAAAAAGGAAGGAAATTGCATTTCAATAAAATTGTAAGATAACAAGGTTTAACTCATCCAAACGGACGAAACATAGCATCCTAATAACATCCTTGGAAATAACCCAGATTAAACTGAAAGGAAAATCAAAACTAACTACGTGGACTTCCCCCCAGGTAGGAAGAGGATTAGCTTTCCAATTATTAAGCTTTGCATGGGGCCCCACAAACTGCACATCTGCCTTGCTCGAACCTTCTCCTACCTCCACCACATTCACCTCATCAAACAGCTTCTCAAACCTCTCAATCAACTCCTTGTCGGGTTCCACCACCACAGAATTAGGCATTACCGTTGTTGAGTGCCTTTTAATACCAGGCCGAAAAAAGGAAAGGGAAAGGCGGCGGATGGGTTTTGGAAGGGTTCATTCTCTATTTTTCATCTTCTTAGCTTGCCTTATGTCAACAGTAGTGGGCTTGAAGCCTAAACCAAATGTATCCTGGTTTCCAGGAAGAGATACCGGCTGCGTGATCCCTTGCAACGAAGCACCCAAGTCTTTTCCAAGTAAGAATCCATTCTTTATCATTTCCAAAACCACCATGACAGATGCAACAGTTACCCCGTGCATAGGAATACACTCTCCTTCCGAGATCTTTGCAACTGATACTGTGTTCAAGACTTGGTAAACCCATGTAACTTTGTCATCCTCAGTTTCGTCGAAAGGCATAATGGTATTACACGAACTATCTTCCTCATGCACCATAATTTCCTGCCGGTCCCACTCGAATTTGACCATCTGATGCAAGGTAGATGGCACAACTTTTCCTGCATGAATATAAGGCCGTAAAACAAGATATTGTACGAAGCAACCACGTCGAGCACCTGGAACTCCATAGTAAATTCAACTGGTCCTATAGTCAGTTCCAACACAATATCCACAACCGTGTCCTTTCCTCCCTCATCAAATCCATGTACACAAAAGTTATTCTTGTGGATTCTCTCATTGTCCACTTTTAACTTTTCCAGGGTGGATAGAAGGCAAATGTTTGCACTGGACCAATTATCAATCAGCACTCGGGTAACCATAGAGTCTTCACATTTCACTGTGAGGTAGAGTGCTCTATTATGCTCAGTACCCTCCAAAGGTAACTCATCATCAGACAATGTAACCCTGTTGACCTCGAAAATCTTGTTTGCTATTTTCTCCAGATTATTCACAGAGATCTTATTCGGAACATGGGCTTCATTCAAAATCTTCATCAATACCCGGCGGTGCTCATCTGAATGGATCAATAAAGAAAGCAATAAAATATGTGTCAGGTTTTTTCTCAACTGTTCTACAATGGAATAATCTTGGGCCTTCATCTTTTTGAAGAATTATTCTGCTTCTTCTTAGTTATAGCCCTTTTTACTGGTGCTGCATTATCTTTGGTTGCTTTAGCTTTTCTTAGTTCCTTAGAGGAAAAGCATCTCCCTGAATGAGTAATCCCATGGGTTTCACAAACTTCTTATTTAACTTCCTTATCTTTTTTCTTCATAGTCACTCAGTCGTAATTCCATGGGATGGCCTTTTCACTGACTATTCATAACTGAGTCACTGGCTTAATGATAACCGGCTCTGTGTGAGCCCTTTTTACGATCACAACGGGCTTGAAAGCTTCTCCCGGCACCACCACTTTAATTGGCTCTTGTTTTACTGCATCACTACTCAAAGGCTCCTTCTTTATCACCACCATTGGTTCTCTAACTGTCTCTTCAACCTTAATCAATTCTCCCCCACTGATTGGTTTCTTATTTGACCTGTCCCACTGGCCATGATAATCATTATGGCTTGTGAAGGCTTTTTATACTCTCCCGTTTGGACTAACTCAAACATATGGGTCTCGTGATGGGTTGGCAAAGGATTCTGAGTGATTTTAGGTGTCTTTGGAGCCTGCACCTCAATTCGGCTTGTATCAATTAGCTCCTGGATGGCCATTTTCAAATGCTAGCATTTCTCTATATCATGCCCCGGGGCACCCGAGTAGTACTCACAACTCACCGAGTGGTCCAGGTTCCTTGGGGGAGGATTTGGCACTTTATGTTCAATTGGACTTAACATGCCCGGTTGTCTCAATCTGTGGTATAAGCTGGTGTAAGATTCTCCCAACGGAGTGAAGGTCTTCTTGTTTTGCAGCCTATCATTCTTAGAAACAGGGTTGGGTCAAAAAGAAAGTCTAGTGGGGTTTCTGTAGGCTTTCAGAGGTGGGTAGGCTTTTTGAGTCTGGTAAGTATTTTGTGGGGTGGGTGCACGCCATGGCGCCTGAGGTTGGGTGTATGTTTGGGCATGATGGACAGAGAAATGGGGAACATGAGGTGGATAGCAGTGTTGTGATGGGCCATATAGGGTGTGTGGGTAGGTTTGGGAATGAGGTCGAGGTTGGTGATAATATGGTGATGGACCCCTGGACCATGATCTCGATTCCACTACTATAACATCTTCCTTCTTCTTCTTTCCTAATACCCCTCAAATGCCACTCTGGATGGCCTGGGAAATTGCTTTAATCGCCGAATAGCTCATAATTTTTTTGGACTTGAGACCCACTTCCACCATGCTTCCCATTTTCACTATCTCATTAAAGGTTTTTCCAACTGCCAACACTAGATGACCATAGTAAGTAGGCTCCAAAGCCTGCAGGATGTAATCAACCATTTTGCCTTCCTTCATTGGAGGATCGACCCTTGCAGATTGTTCTCTCTACCGAAAACTGTACTCTCTAAAGCTTTCCCTGGGCTTCTTCTCAATTCTGGTCAGTGATAGATGGTCCGGGACAATCTCGAGATTATAATAAATGTGGCCTGCAAATTACTGGGCCAAATCATCCTAGGTGTACCACCGAGCATGATCTTGTCGTGTGTACCATTCCAAAGCAGCACCACTGAGACTTTGACTAAAGTATGCCATTAATAACTCATCCCTTCCCCCGACGCCTCTCATCTTACTGGAAAATCGCCTCATATGGGCTACTGGGTCACCATGTCCATCATATAGATCAAACTTGAGTAACTTGAATCCCGTGGGCAACTAGACGTCGGGAAACAAGCACAGGTCCTTATAGGCCACACTCACTTGTCCTCCTAGACCCTGCATATTTTTGAATGATTTCTCTAAGCTTTTCACCTTTTGTATCATCTCCTCATGCTCAGTGTTTTTGGGAGGCTTCTCTACTTCAGCTGAGAATCAAGACGGGAAGGGTAAGGGTATGGTTTTGGAGGTTTGAAGGTGGGTTCATGTGGGTACTAGTGGTTTTCCTGGGTTTGGAACAGGAGCTCACAAGAAGATCTATGTAATGCGCCGGGTGGAGGAGCCACAAACACAGGAGTAGTTGGTGGTAGAGGGCATGTGATTTGTTTATGTGGTAGAGGTGGTGTTGTTTGGGAAGTAGTCACATAGTATTGCTAGTAGGTATAGTAGGCCACAGAGAAATTCACTGTGGGAGGATCTTGTGGTTGAGCTAATAGTGGGATGTAGGCAGGGTTAGCAGGGTAGGCTAGTAGTGGATGTCCATTTGCCCATGCCTGGTACATTTCGGCCATCTTTTGCTTTAGTTGATACATCTCATCTTTCATTGCATTGACATCCACAACTTCTTCTTCATTAGACGGGTCGACGATGCTTGCTTCTAACTCTCAGTTGACCATTTTTGACTTATCTTTAGAACGAGTGTTGTATGAATGAGTTGCCAGAATGCTAGTCAACTTAACCACTTGCCTGGACTCATCATCAACAACAACGTTGTTAACAGTTAGGGCATTAACAAATAGATAATTGTACATTTAGGTAATGAATTCACCTAGGCACTTTAACGGTTTCTGTTATGCATTTGGTCGACTGCTTGCGTCATCCCGGCTTTCATTTATTCCTGATCGCAACTTATCTTTTATTTATTTGCCCATATTTTTCTCGTTGTTCCTGTTTTCTTGTACTGTCATTGTTTCTTTTGTTTGGTTTCTTATCTTTGTTTGTTTTTCGCTTTTCCTTTCTTTCTATTTTATTTTTCTTCTCTTCCTTTTTTTCTGTTTTGTTTTTTCCTTTTTCATATGGTTATGGTTGGATAGTATGGAGATTTCCTACATATCATGACCCCGCATGAATCAGACCAAGTTTAGTTCCAAAAAATAAATGCAAATATAGAAGCAAAATGTTTTGAAATTTTCAATTTTACTGATAGCAAATATTTCAATTACAAAGACTCAAAACAGACGCATTAGGACAACTGACATACTCTAAATGACAAGACAAACTACAAACTCCACCATCAACTATTCAATTTCAAAATGAAAATATAGACCGACCCAAAACAAAAATACAAACTCAGACAACTAGCAGACTTTAGTAAAAGGAATTACATACTCAAATGACAATCATGAATACATTAAAGCTCCTGGTGCCCGCGGGACATCGTTCCGTCTCGCCGCGGGCCTATATGCAAGTTCCCCTTGAAGTCTGTCCAGGTCGCTCATTATCTGTTTCACAAATATAATCACTGAGGCAAAGAAGGTAGTCTGAGTCATGTTCTCGCACATTTGGAATTTCCTAGTAATGTAGTGAGCAATAGCTAGGATTCTTTCTCTATTATGCCCTTTTCCTAAAGCAGCCGCCCTATCTATTGGGCCCTGGCCTCCAAAGTCTTCTGATTTCATTCCTGGAGAGGTTTCAGGTCCATTTCTAATTATACCAATGATGTGTAGTAGTGATCTCTTTCATCCTTAAATTCTTTTGCCTGTTTGATCATTTTATTCTCTGTGGCGATGACTTTTTCCCTTAATCCCGTGACCTAGTATCGTATTCTTCTCTCAACTGCTTAACTATGCGGGATCGTTCTTCCGCATTTTTAGCCAATTATTTTGGAACCCCGGCTAATTCTCTTCCTACTTTGTTGAGGTCAAAACTGTAGTCATACACTTTTTGCCTTAGGTTTTCTATAAGTTTTGCATCTTTGGCACTCTTGACAGGATTTTCAGCCGCTATTTTCATCTTTCGGATTTGTGCTTGTAAGGCTTCATTCTCCTTGGCTAATTTCTTTTTCTCACCATCGTCAGTCGCAGCTTGCACACTATTTTCAAACTTAAGGTCTTGGACCCACTTTTCCAATTCTCCTATTTTGGCTCTGTATTCATTTTCTTTGGCTAACCAGGGCCACTGTTCTTGCATTGATTCAACGAACTCCTAGATGTGAGGTTTTTTAGCTGGCCTCTCGAGCTCATATTCTCTCCTATACCAAGCAAGGTATCCGGGCGACACTTCGCCTTTGGCCTAATCCTGCACGCAAGTATCTGCTTTTAAGTATTGACATTCATTCCAGATTTGGCGGACTCTTGCTTCAGGAAATTATCCGTCAGAGCTAATCTCAACTACCTGATCACTAAGATCGCCGTCTTTTGGAACTATTTGGCACCTTCCGAGTTGCCTTAAAACCCGATACAAGGCATAAGGATGAATTCTCTTAAGACACATTAGGAGGAAGTGCGGCCTTGCTGTTACCATATATATGATTTCATCAATAGGCAACCATCCAAGCCTCCACTCTATTTGACTAGTGGTGAGGGACCGGAAATATATCATCCAACCCGTGAATCCTTCAGGAAGATTGACCCCTTTAATCCTTGTATAAAACTCTTCTATGCATGTTTTCTCTGGAGACCCACAGCTTAAGAACTGAGGACGATGGCACAGGTGCTCGGTCATCCACATTTGCAGCAGTAGATTGCACCCATCAAAGAAATTTCCCCCGGCTTTTCAGGTTGTACGAGCACAGAAGATTTAGGCTAATATCATAGGCGCAAGAGTGCTTTTGGCTTGAGTCATTAGATTACTAACGACCCCGGCTATTTTTATGTCAATATTTCCTTCTTTCCTTGGAAATACCACAAGCCCCAGAAAAACCACCATGAAAGCGAAACGCCTATGCTTCTCCCATTTTTGGTGGTTTCCATTACTACATATCTTTCTTTCCGGGTTGTTGAACCCCCCTATGTGGCCATATCTATGGTATATAAAGTGTGGGGTGAAAAATCCATTTGCCAGATATGTATTGTGAACCGTCATGCGTATCTTCAGAGAGTCTAAAAATCTGTGCACGGCTACAATTCTCGGGGCAACTAAGTACTTTCCCTTAAAGGAAACTCATCTTTTCTGACTTAGTCGGCTATTTCTTTTAGTGTCGGGGTAAGCTAAAAGTCCGAGATATGGAACACATTGTGTGTCGGGTCCCAATATGTGACAAAAGCTCTGATGATGTCTCCCCGAGGCGCAATCTCCAATAAACTGGTAAGCCCTTTCAAATATTTGTTGACCTCACTTTGCCCTTCTTTTCCTAGATCGTTCCACCATAGACGCAACTCCAAAGGGATTTTATTCATGATTTAGATAGGTTCATTTTGAATCGTGCTCATCCTGCACATTTATTAAGGAGATTTATTCACTTATTTTGACCTAAAGGAAAAATGATACCATTCTTTTCATTCAAATTTTGATTCAAAATAAAAATTTGGTTTTGAGTATACAGCCTTTCAGCACTTCAGGTGAAGATTTTAAGGTTGTGCTCGCAAACCATTCAAAAATGACTCAGGATGGCTGTTCTTGCAAAAACAACCTTCCGACGCCGTTTTAGGGACATTCGGCTTATTTTTAACAAGAATGACGTCACCCGACTTATTTTGTCAACAATTTAAAATTTTGACATTATTTGGCTATTTTTGAAAAGGTATGTTTGGACCTAGTGAGGGTTGCCTACGTATCTCACATTCGATGAGAATCAAACCAACGTAGGGCAAATAAAACTAACTATTTTTCGCAAACAAAACTTGTTTTTTATTTTATTATTCAACAAACTAATTAAGAATAAAACTCTTTTGTTTTTTTTTTTTGACAAATAAAATAAACAATTTTTTAAGAAGAATTTTTCCTTTTTCTTTTTTTTTTAATTTATTTTCCTCAAAAATTCGGCAGAGTTTCGACTCTATTTTGACATTGGTCATTTTTCAAAAACAAGTAATTAACTCTCTACACTGCTATATATGTTTTTTCACTTTTCCCAAATATTCAAGCCGGTCAGCATGCGCGTCCGAGACAAACAAATGTACACGCAATATGTAAGATGCATCAAGGTGGTCTTTTTCATATCCGGTTACCTGTCCTAGATGGACCCAACCCCTGTGTTGAGTCCCCTAAGTCATATCCACGTGATGTAGATAAGCGCTCCTACTAGGAATCTGGCATCAAGTCAAGTTATTTTAGTTTCAAAACCTGGGTATGTGTTCTAGACTGTGTACCCGAGCGGACAACTCGAGTCAAGGAGGGGGCTACGTACCGAGGACCCGCGAGATCTTTA
Organism: Nicotiana glauca; assembly: GCA_026770625.1. Taxonomy (NCBI): domain Eukaryota; kingdom Viridiplantae; phylum Streptophyta; class Magnoliopsida; order Solanales; family Solanaceae; genus Nicotiana; species Nicotiana glauca. Next base: position 79,687 of record MU766169.1, on the reverse strand, counting down.
GGCTTAGTAACTTGTCCGGCCTCTTTCTTATTTCAAGGTATGACAATAATATAATAGGGATTATCAACCACTAAGCACATTCCCGGAGGTGAGAAGAGAAAGGTTTCGGCACAGTTTATATATACAGTTCAAATAATATCAACGCGGTAAAGCATTTAGCACTTTTAGCAGGAAAACATGTAGGAAAATCAGATAAAGCCAAACATAAAAATTATTCTAAGCTTGAATTCTTAAACCCTGAACTGATTTTCTGGGTTTATGTCCCCAGCAGAGTCGCCAAAGCTGTCACACCTCATTTTTCACTACACCCGCAAGGGCATAAAGGAGTTTTTCCACTTAAAAGACAATCGGAACGGGATTTACTATTAGGATTTAGAGTTTAGACTTGGGAGATTAATGGTGTCCCAAGTAACCGGTTAAATCCTGAACCGAGGAAAATATGACTCTGTTAATAGTCCGCGAACCAGAAATCTGAGTAAGGAATTCTGTTAACCCTGGGAAAAGGTGTTAGGCATTCCCGGGTTCCGTGGTTCTATCATGGTTGCTCAACTGTTATATTTGGATTTATCTGATTTCACAACATGTTTTAGCTAATGTTCCTTTTAACCGTAAACCACTTTTATTATTATTTTTAATAAGAATTGCAACGTCGTAAAAATGTGTCTCGAACCACGTCACATAATTGCACCCGTGGTTGCTGACACATTTCGACTTCGTTGAGATTTGAATTTGGGTCACATAAATGCGCACCCGGGTTTAGGATGGTAACGTTATTAAAATACGCACCTAAAGAGATTAGCGCGTTATTATCTTTGGGAAGGCCATGAAATTCGCTAAACGACCCTTCCCAAATTCTAAATATTTTTAGTTAAGCATTAAATGAGAGCCCCACAATTTGCACATTTTATTTGGCGAGGCTCGTCTCATATTTATTTAAAGACCAATCCTGAAGTAAACTACGATTTTCTAGTTAATTTGTCTCTAATAATAAGAAGAGTCCTAATTTATTATTATTGTTTAAGAGCTACTTTACTTTGAGAAAGGACCTTGTAATCAGCCCATGTTGGTTTCATCTCTAAAATTAGGCATCGATTTCCTATGGCCTGGGCCTGATGGCAGGCCCAAGTCCGTGTCATGTAAGCCTTGGGACTCAAGATTGAGTCTTAGGCGTTGTTATAGTCGGGCTGCCGCTTGGCCTAGTTTTCTTCATAAATCAACGGGTGAACTACAAATTTGAGCAAGAAATTCAAACTCTAAATATGAATAGAAGAGACCCAGGATTTGATTGTTTTTTCAAAATTTAAAACACAAATCTCACCATATTACCATTCTAGATTTATCTTCCGTTTTCAGGACTAGCAAACGAGACACACATAAACACAAAGGACATGGAATCAACTAAATACATATGACTAATCTCAGATGCATAAATTAATAACTTAATTTCCTATTTGTAACCTTCATGTCCATTAATATGTTCATTTACTATTTCGAACAATTTCACTATTTATTGAGTATAGAACTAGCTACTAGAAATTCATCTCATGACTGACTAGATTCCATATACGAATCAAATGAAATTAGCAGGCGTACGTGTGCATTCATATACTAATAAACTGGAATGCAAATATCTAGCAAAAATAGTCCCATTATACTTTTATTATCACAAATTATAAAAGTGTTCCAATCATCCAATTCCCTACTACCACTACTACCGTGCAACTAAAATTCAAATTTACACGACGTTGAACAAATTGACATCAAATTAACATGATCTAGATTTCAATTCCTCAATTGAACAATACACATAAGTTCAGTCCTTCAGCATCAAATGATGCTGGAAAAGTACCTGGAAGTCGAGATACAAAATAGAAGAAGAGGAGAGCAACCACAGCAAATAACAGTGTCAACCACAAGTCACAGCAATAGCAAATTGACGATCAAAAATAGCTCAGAAAATAGGATGAGCAGCCCAGAATGATTTTCAGAGGAGAACAACACCATTAATAGACGAAATTCACTTGCAGAAACCCAACAAGACTCAAAACTAAACCCAAAACAACTTCTAAAACCAACAGTCAACAAAACCAACCTAAAATAGCCTCAATTGGACCCCAAACACACTCGAAAGACACACAGGCACCACCATAATGTATCAACAAACAGAATATAGGCCAAGTGAGGTAATTCAAAAGCTAAAATTCAAAGTTAACTGGAATTTTCAATGAAACAATATTTTTAAATTTTTTTAGTTTTTCTAGAGGTTTTCTACTGTTTTTGGGGTTTTTGAATGTTGTATTTCAAAATCAAATTTGAAGACTAGAGAGAAGCTTTTGGGGAAATTTTGGAGGTTCTAAACTTGTGACTTAAAGCATTGGCATGCCATTTTATATGCAACATGAGGGCAACCATCAAATTTTCTGTTTTCACTCTTAGTCTCTCTTTATTTCAGATTCACTCCTTTATTTTTTACCTTGTTACCCAAGTTACTATCCTAAATTTGTTAAAATCTAATTTGAGCCCTATTCTAGAAGATTCTAGGGAATTCTATTCTAATTTACAACATTTCTGCCCAGCCCTAAGTACCCAAATACCCATGAAGTTACACTAAATTTGCAGCTATAACCAAACAACTTCCTAAATTTTGAATTAAACTACTACAAAATATAATCCCAAATAAAATAATTAACTAACCTATTCACTAAACCAAATTAGCAACAACAATCGACAAGAACTAACCATAAGCTAACTAATCAGTATTGATAACCAAATGACATTCAAATAATTTTGTTAACTAACCAAAATCATAATTGAAACCTAATACTACAATTCTTTATTTAATAGAAAATATTGAAATAAATCGAAATTATTAGCAGAAACAAATAACCACTTAACATAAACACTAAGAGAACATGCCAATAAGGATTGAAACAGAATTAACGAAGGATTATTAATTTTTGGATTAAAATTTATTACCAAAAAACATTAAGAAACTAAACAGTCATAAAAGGTAAATCAACACCAAGAAAAATAAAAATAAAAGAAACTCGTGAAACTTACTGACTAGACTTCAAGACTCCGGTTAATTCTCCAATTCGAATTCGGCCGCCTCTAGTAAAAATTGAGCTCTACTGATGACAAATTCACTATGAGGAATGTTTCGGTGTCATTTGGTATCAAATTAGTGACGTTTGGGGCAATTAGGTTTTTGGCCAGAAAAATTTTTGATCCAATATTAGATGCATTAAGGTAAGATTCGAAGGAAAAGGATGGTAGATTCGGATATAGGAGGAGAAGGGGATTTCAGGGTGTTAATTTGGGGTCAAACTGAGACAGGCCACCGCCGTGGACGATTTTCTGCAGCGGCATTACTGGCTCTGGATGTTAGGGTGATTTGGGACGATGAAACGAGGGTGGGGGGGAGGGTGTCCGAAAATCTTATATGAAACAAATCCCTAGTTAAAACCGTCCGATTAATTATCATCGACAGTTAAAATTGAGTTGTCCCTTAAACGAGGCAATTTGGGTGAGATGGGGGACTAGGTCGGGTATGGAATTAAATTGGGTTGGACGGGGTCATTTTTGTTTGGGCCTGGGCAATTTTGGTCCAATTCTTATACCTTATCAAGACCTCTTTTTTTAATTTTTTTATTCCTTTTATTTCTTCTATTTATTTCCTTTTTATTTTGAGTTTTTTTTTTTATTTTTTGACTTTATAAAAATACAAAAATTAAATTAAATACCTAATATATTTCCAGGTTAAGCTAATTAATTCCTAAAATTATTTAAATCCTATTTAAAAATAAGCTCATGACAAATTTAACAGTAAACAATTTAAAATGTAAAGATGGACTATTTTTATATTCTTTGTATTTTGTTCTAAAAATAACTTAACCGCTAATTAATCCTAAAATATGAAATTAAATCCTAAATGCAAATGCCAAGTGTATTTTTTATATTTTTCATATGAATTAAAATGCACGAATAAAATGCAAACAATTAACAAAAAAGGGCACAAAATTCACAAAATTGCAAAATAATGAAAGAAATCATTTTGTTTGAATTTTTGGGAATAATTCACTTAGGGCAAAAATCACGTGCTCACAGTTCTATAATGGGAACTAGATGCCAATGAGGCTATGTGAGTTAAAGAGAATCAAAGTGCAAAAAGAAGGAAACTTGTGAGTAGTGTTCAAGGAGGGTTAAGTCACTTGTACCCAAATGTTTATCCAACCCATTCCTAAACCTACATTACAAGCTTAAAAAGTCCTTATGGGACCTCCAACCGAACATTCTTCAATAAGCGATGAATTAAAATAAGAGCAAGCTTATGGTATGAAATGTTGTAGCACTTGAAGTTCTTTCTGAGAGCGAGTGTATTTGTAAAATGTCCATTTTTATTGTCCTTGTAAATATTGTAATTTTGTGACTTTCTTTCATTTGAGGGAACATGAGTTGGGAAAGATTGGTAAAATTGAGTAAAGTGAGCATTTGTAGTGAACTAGTGCTTTTGAGTCACTTCTTGAGGCTTATTTTTATCACTTAATTATTCTTAAACTCTCGTGCACGTTCTTGAAGTTATTTATCTCTATGAGGGAGTCATTCGAGAAAGATGTGCATACTTGAGCCTAATTGTTAGTACCAACCAAATCCATTAGTACAGTGTTTAAATTGGAGAATGTGTTATGTAAATAATAGCAATACCACTTATATTGTAAATGGTGAATCCTCATTGAAGTTTTGGTTTTGATTTTCTTGAGGACAAGCAAAAGCTTTAAGTTGGGGGTGTTAATGAGTGGAGATTTTACCACTCATTCTAGCCTCTTTTTCTTAGTTTTTATGTCTTTTTAATTATAAAATGAGGTTGTTTATGGTGGTTATTGTTAGATTTTCAGGTACATGATGCTACGAGGTGAGTTGAGTGAATTAAAGCGAAATTGAGCTAAAAAGAGTGAAACAGTGCAAAACTTCCAGTGATTCCGCTTGTGCGGAAGTTTGGTCGCAGAAGCGACCCCACTTCTGCATAAATTTGAATGCTTCTGCGGTTCAGGCATGGATGGAGCTATTCCTCTTTTGCGGAGGAAAAGGCGGAGAATAGATCACGCTTCTGTGCTTCTTTGAAGAGAGAAACACTTTTGCAAAAATTTCTGAGAATGGAGAAACTGCTTCTGCGGTTATTGTATCGCTTCAGCGATGTAGCCTTTGCGACTTTAGCATCACTTCTGCAGAGCTTTGTAGGATTTCTATTTTTGCTTCTGCGATGAGATCTCCACTTATGCGGAGACGCACCTGCGATAATTCTTCCGCAGGTGCGGAGATCGAGCATCAGACCTGGGGCAGAATAGACATTTCATAATTTCTCATCCCAAATCAGTTTTTACTCGTCCAAGAAGACATTTTAGACATATTTTGGCATACTTTCAGTTCATATGACTAGACAGAACATTTTTGGAAGCTAGGGTTTTTGCACACACACTTGGGTCTTGAAGATTGAAGCTTGTGGTTAAGATTTTCTTACCCATTTATGTTTATTTCTTCATTTCCTTGCTTTGTATTGAATATTTAAGTGTGTAGTATTTATTTCCAACACTTGAACCTTGTTTATGGAAATATTCATATTTAAAGTGTGGATTAAATACCTTGTTGTGCTTATGTATTGAATGATTTTTATATATTTATGAAGTGAGTTATTGTTACTTTAATTATTCTTGTTCTTTAATGTTTCCAAAGGGATTATCTAACCCTAGGACTCGCCCATTAACTCCGAATTGATTTTGGGAAAGATAATTTGGGGTTGGAAAAGATTAATTAACAAGAACTTGAGGCGTTAACCCTCATTTTATCTATTCTACCTAAGGATAGGATTGAACTACTTGTAGCCATTTCGGGTGTGCTTGATCTTCTAATTTTTTACGGATAATTCAATTAGGAAGTCTTGTTAGTCTTCGGAATAAGCTAATTAAGAATTATTATCCGTGGCTAATTAACATAAACTCGCTCATATTTGTAAAATCGTAAAATATATTGGATCATTACTTGAGTGTAATTCCTGATGCAACCATACTTGTAGCCATTGATCATTTTACTATCTTTCTAGGTTAGTTGATATTTCAGCATTTAGATATAAAACACTTTTCAAACCAAAATTCTTAGTGTTTGGCATACGATAATTTTCTTACATGCCTAATTGCATACACATTGTTCTCTGTGGGATTCAACTCCGACTCATAGTTGGGTAAATTATATTGCATGCGACCGTGTATATTACTTTTTAGTAGTGGATTTGGACTATCACCGGCACCTCCCCTAGATTATGGTGTGTCAGTATGTCCATCACTAGGGAAAATAAGAATGGGCTGAGCGTAGATTCTTGGTGTAACCCTATAATAATCGAAAAATGCTCCGAGCTGCCTCCTACTATCCTAACACGAGTCTTAGCTCCATTATATATGTCCTTGATTGATCAAATATAAGCTACCGACACACCTTTTGCCTCAAGGCATCTCCAAAGAAACCTCCTTCGGGGACATTGTCATATACTTTTTCCAGGTCAATAAACACTATGTGCAGATTCTTCTTCATATCCCTATACTATTTCACCAACTTCATAATAAGGTGGATAGCTTACGTAGTCAAACAATTAGGCATGAACCCAAAGTGGTTGTCAGATATTGACACAATCCTCCTCATCCTTACTTCGACCACCTTCTCACCAGCTTTTATGGTATGACTATGTAACATGATACTCTTATAGTTGTTACAATACTGGATATCACATTTTTTATTGTACAATGGTACCATCGTACTCCACCCCCACTCATCCAGCATCCTCATCATCCTCAAAATAATATTAAACATCCTAGTCAACCACTCCATGCCTGGTCTACCCACGAACCTCCAAAGTATATTTTATAGAGATACGAGTCTAGCAGTTGAAGGCAAAGTAAAGGATTACATGTGTATTATAGAAAGAGTATTACAATCTTTGTATGTCCTTCCACCTAGGTAAATAGTAATTTGGACCATAATTGGAAACAAGATCCTCTATACCGTCCCGACCGATCGTCTTGAGAATTTATGCCCATATACCCTATTAACTACATCCCTCACATATATTACTACAATTGTGATTTTCCGAGATGATTCATTTTGAGTTTCAGAGTGTTTTGGGACACTTAGTCCCTAAATTAAAGCTTAAGTCTTAGAATTTGGATCGCAGTCCGAATAGTATGAAGATGACTCCGAAATAGAATTCCGTCGATTCTGTTAGATATGGTGGGTAATTTTTGGGCTTAGGGACATTTTTAGATTGTGTTTTTGAGGTCTATGCTCATTTAGGCTTGAAATGGCGAAAGTTAAAATTTTGGAGTTTTGGGCCAATAGTGGAATTATTGATATCGGGGTCGAAATTCAATTCTGGAAGTTGGAGTAGGTCCATTGTGTTGAATATGACTTGTATGCAAAATTTGGGGTCAATCTGGAGTGCTTTTATTTGTTTTGGCATGGGTTTTAGAATTTTAAAATTTCAAGTTCACTAAGTTTGGATTGGAGGGTGATTCGTGATTCTGGCGTTGTTTGATGTCATTTGAGGGCTCGATTAAGTTCATATGATGTTTTAGTATTGGTTATGTTTGGTTGAGGTCCCGGGGTTCGAATGCTCAACGAGTTATTTTTGGACTTGGAAGGATAGCAGATTTGTTGGTTTTCTGTTGCAGACATTTTCTCTTCGCATTCTCAAAGTGGAGCTCGCATTCATGAAGAAGAACTAGGTTAGTAAGAGGGATTGTTCTTCACATTCGTGAAGGTTCGCCAGTAGAAGCATCGCGAACGCTGCGAGGAGCTGAACGCGGAGCAGCTAGGACCTCAGGAAGTTGCTCTTCGTGTTTGCATATGAGTGGTGGCATTCGCGAAGGTCCTGGATGCTGAAGATACGTGTTCGAGGTAAGGAGCTCTCTTTCGCGAAAGAGAAAAATGGAGAAGTGAACTTTTTTTCTATGCGCACGCGAGGTGGTGGTCGCGTTCGTGAAGGACGCAACTAGGCAGATTTTTAAAGTTCAAAATGAGGGTTTAAGTTCATAACTCAAAAATTTGATTGAGAGCTTGGTAGAAGGTGAATGTTGAAGAGATTTTTGGAGGAACTTTGTGGGTATGATTCCTAGATCATTTTTTATTATATCCCATTGTGAGAACGAGATTTTTGCCCTATATGAGAATCACTCCCTAAAATCAAAAAAAAAATTAATAATTTTGTTTGTTTGCAATTGTTGTGAATTTTTTGTTACTTTTCTTGTAATTTTTGAATTTGTTCGTGCATGTTTATTTTTAAAAAAAAATTAATTAAAATACAAAAATATGTCTCTTTTGCATTTAACTTAATTCTACAATTAGGAGTGTTTACAAAATAAAAAGTGACAAAAATAATGTACTTTGCATTTTTAGCATTTAATGTCCAAATGTGTGATTTTATTTTTAATTGGTACTTAATTGTGTGTGATAATTATTGTTTAGAGTTAATTTGTATTTTAAGTTAATTTTGGTTTTATAATTTAATCTAGGATTTTGGTTTTAAAATCAGAAAATAAAAGGAAGAAGAAAAAGAAACAAATATAATAGGAATTAAAAATCGGACTGGGCCAGTTGTAAAGAGAAAGTCAAGGCCCAAAACACCCCTATGCCCGGTCCAAATCTTCAGGCCTTACAGACGTCCAAACGACGTCGTTCTGTCACGTCCTTCTTAAGTCGTTGGATCTCACCTATCCAATGGTTGAGATCATCTCTACCATAACCCGACCCTGACTCGTTCCTTATACCCGGTCCAACCCGACCCCCATATTTAACCAAACGGAGTCATCCCTTACAAAGGAATTGATCCAGGCCATCGATCTCAATTGATCTAAAAGCTTGTATTAATCCCATAATCTGGTATATAAACCTAAATCCTACCCAGCCCACCCAAGCCAAACCCCCCCTCGTCGCCTCTGAGCCTTCAGAGACCAAATAGCTTTCTGCCTCACTTCACCGCCCGCCTCCCTCTGCCCACCGGAAATCGCCTCACGGCGGTTTTAGTGGTCCAAATGCCTCCATCTTCTTACCATAGAACCCCCTTGACCTCCCCATTCCAAATCCCTGAACCTTAGCCCTCGAATCCCAGATGGTGTCTTCGAATCTTCAATCGAAGAATCAGCCAAAACCCTAATCCATCCAATGTCCACCAAACTTACACCACTTGACCCCTGGACCTCTCTCACCACTAGAACACCATTGGTTTCCTTCGAATCCCAACCCCCCTCCTCGAATATCGATTTGAAGACATGAACCCTAGTTTCGCCATAAGAGCCTTGGGTGGTGGCGCCAAACTGCCCCAAATCAACACCAGTTGACCACCCAAACCCGTTTGTCCCAAATCCCATGTCAGTTCCACTCGAATCAAGCCGAAACTTGACGAATCTTAAATCGACTGGACGAACCATAGAAGAACCAAAAACTGGGAATCAATCCAAAAGAAAAAAATTAAGGTCATGACCGACCTTAGTCGTGTGTTCTCAGTCGAGAACACTCAATTAAGGTCCGTTTTGACTTCAAACTTAAGTTGAGGTTTCGACTAAAACGAATGGGAGTTTGGTCTAAGGTTTCGAGGTATTTTCCTCTCTTTTCTTTTATTTTGTTGGTTGTTATTGCTTATCTGATTAAGTTTCATTGTAATTTATCATTTCGTCAATTATTTCTTCCATCTCCAACGGACCTTTTTCTATTCCAATTTTCATCAATGATTTTTTAGTATATCTATTAGGCTGTTGAATCGTTTGAATGTGTTTGTCCGTTAGTGTGTTTTTAAAGTCGATGACCATAAGTTCTTATAAAAAAGAAAATACTGACTGTGCATGTAGGTGTTTGTTGTTACTATTGGTTTAAATTGTTGCATTTGTATTATGTTTGATTCCCTATTAGAAATCCAATACTGAGTTTCAAATGATTAGGAGGCATATTTGGTGTCAAAACTGAAGTTGCACTCTGCCCAGTTCACTTAATAGTTAAATTAGGAATCAGTTTGGTTAATCGTTAGGAGAATTGGTTATAGCTGGTAGGTTTTGTACAGATTGAATGGGTTAAGGTAGGATACTAGTTTCAGGGGTTTCAAGGGGGTGTTTCGGGATTCAAAAGATTAAAAATGGTTAGTTTAAGTTCTGTCCCGGAAGTACTAAGTGTAATATTAAACTAATACATTTGATTATCAATAGTGGGGAACAAGACATAACGGTATTAAACAAATAACTCACCCATGACTTTGAATTAAACAATAATAATAGACACATGTTAGTGGATAGGGCAGAGAATATCATGGGGAAGAAAGATTTTTCCTAATAGTTTAAGTGTTTCAAGGGCTATTGTTTTTTACATAAATATAGTGTTTGGCAGTCAGTTTAAGAGGAGGTTTTTAGGGCATTTTCCTTGAGTCCTTAACCAGTCTGAGAGGGGTTTGGGAGATTGAACAAAAATACAGAGCTTTGGCTGGCTTTTGGATAAGTTGTTTAGAGTGTTTAGGCTTGGAAAAGAATAGAGAGAAATATTGAGAAGTCTCACAGTTTCGTTGAAGTACATTTTCTGCCTCAATGGTTTCATTTTCTTGATTCAAATACACTAGATTGATCTTAAGTAATGGTGGGTCCAGTTGAAATATTTTCGGATTGAACTCTAGCTGACTGAAAGCTTTAAGTACTTCTGGGTGCATTTTCAATGTTTGTTTGTGTAAAGCCCAAGTAATTTTTTAAGTAATTTAAGATTTAAAGGTGCCAAGGTAGGCTAATTATTTCATTTTATGTGGAACCGCAGATTAACGATATAATGGATACCAATTAGATATGGTAATAAGTGTATAAGTCTTGTTATAAGTTAACTGGGATAAAAGGAGAGGCCTAAGTCCAAGCCAAGTTGGAAAATTCCATATTAGACGAAAGTTGTAAAAGAGTGCATACAAGACCTCACTTTGAATGATCATATCTCCAATTATATAAGGAGTTGTGTGATTATCCACCTATCAAATTAAAGAAATTTGAGTCTAGTTTCCAAAGCAACAAACTGTTTGTCAGTTGGAGGTGTATACATAAAGTTATGACCATTTTACCAGACATGCATCACTAGTGCGCCCAAGCGCACAGCCGCGGGGTGGACAGCGGGACTTCCTGCTAGGAATTGCGGGGTGGACTGCGGAGGAACAATGCAGACCACGGGGGAACCTGTGAAACGTGTAAAATACTCCTGGTCAGTGTAAAAATCAAAGGGGGCATCGCTTTTCCTTCATTTTTGTCATTCAAGCTCGAATTTTGCAAAAAAATTTCATCCTACCAAGACCTCCAACCCCTCCCATCTACAAGGTAATTAAACCTTATGATCTTGGTGTGAAATTCCATCATTTATACACTAATAATGACGAAATAATCACTTAAACACTTAGATTTTTCAAAAAATTCCTTCAAGAACCCAAAGAAGGGTTTTGCAAGATTTTTTCCAAAAAGGTAAATCCTACACCTTAGACTTACATATATGGAGTTATTATGGAAATATGAGAATGGATTAATTAGTGTAACTCATGGGATAGTGATTGGAAGACATAGGTACCTAACCTATGTTGTGTTGGTATTGTAAAGATTGTGAGATACGTTATTGAGGTATGATTCTTGGGGTAATAATATTATTTATTCTTGCATGTACAAATTAGGCTTGTTGGAAGATTGATGTATGTAAATAAATAAAGATGGGGTTGGGGAATGAAGGAAGTCTTGTAAAAGAGATTAAAAATCAAGATGCATCAACTAGTGTTCGATAAAATGCTCAAATGAGTTGAAACCATGAATACCTTCCTAATTTATATTTTATTTTGTCATGTATCAAGTAGATTGGGATTGCTAGAATTTCTGAAACGTCGTAGTAACTTAAGAAAAGCTTAAACGAGGTATGTATGGCTAACCTTAACTTTTGTAGAATCCCGTTTTTGTGACGAGCATACAGTATGTGTACCTTGTATGAAAATATGTGAATTGATTTTCTTAGTTGATTTCCCTACCACCAAGTTATATGTGATTGTGAGATGTGATTTGATGTGCCTATTTTGTTATGTGCAAAGTTGTAAAATCTTGAGGATGTCGACGTGGAAGTATATGTTTACTTATGTGAACTATTTCTGAATTATTTGAGATTAATGTGCCTAAAACATTGTTGGTTAAGTCTTCCGATATGATGGTGCAAGTAAATGGAAACAAACCAAATGTGGGTGTGTGAATGTGTTTGTGTGGTAAGAGCTGTATAACAAATGATGAAAAGAAATCATAATTGATGCAATTGGAACAATTGTGGTAATAACATATATGGCTTGTCATGGGCAATTATCGTTGTAACATAAAATGCATATGAGTTGTTGAATATGATGGAAATGGTATTGATGGCTACGGAAATTCTTGTGAATTGTTGTGGGTGTTCTTTGAAAATTGTTGTTGTTGTTCTTTGTGAATTGTTTTTCTTGTTGTGTTGTTTGTGAATTCTGATTGTTCGGTGGGATCGGGTTGGGCGCAGCAACACGAAGTAATAAGGTGTGGGTTGTGGTGATAAGGGTGGCCGAGGTAATAAGGGTGGCCGGGGTAATAAGGGTGGAAAGTGATCGAAATCACTATTGAAATGAAAATATGAGAAAATTGTGAAATCATTGATGTGAAAATGTTGAAAAGGGAAAAGGAGAGATTGCGAAACTTGTTTGGCTTTGGTTGTTCAAAAAAATTGTGAAATCATTGATGTGAAAATATTGAAAAGGGAAAATGAGAGATTGTGAAAGTTCTTTGGCTTTGGTTGTTCCAGAAAATTGTGAAATCATTGATGTGAAAATGTTGAAGAGGGAAAAGGAGAGATTGTGAAACTTGTTTCGCATTGTTTTTTCCTTTCATGTGCATTAATTGTTGATTCTATTATTGTTCGGTATTTGTGTATTGTTTGATCTTACTTGGGATGAAGTTTGTTCATACATACTAGTACAATTCAAATGTACCGACGTTTCTTTATCCACAGGCACTACATTTGTGTTATGATTGTAGGTGGTTCTATAGCAGGTACTCATGTCCACTGATAGTAGAACCTCCTCCACATTCCATCAGCTGAATTGGTAAGCCCCTTTCGTCTCGGGGCCCTGCGTGGCTCATGCCGCCTTTCCTCCGGAGTTTATTTTTGTATTCGTGTAAGGTATAGCCGGACCCTTATTACCGGCATTTCCATATTATCCTTCAATTGTATTTAGAGGCTTCGTAGACAGGTTGTGGGTAGTGTCGGGCATGGAAATTTAAAATAAAAATATCGATGGTTGGCAATGATATATAAAACTTGTAGTACCTTCAATATGGCGAGTGAAGTTGGTAATGAAAATGAAATGGAAATCGTTAATGATGCGTTTATAGAATTGGATTAACGGTGTCCATCTCCTATTTATTCATGAGTTAGTTTGGGTAGAATGAGACCTATCAGGCTTGCTCGGTCGGGTTTACTCGGTTGAGCGCCGATCGCGCTCCTCGTATTTTGGGGCGTGACAAACTTGGTATCAGAGCCTAAGGCGTTAAAGAGTCCTAGGATATCTCGGAGCCGTGTCTAGTAGAGTCCTCTTTATCGATGTGTTTACAACCACATCTATAAGTTGGAGGCTATTCAGATATTTAGAAATTTTACCCTTCTTTGATACTCAAGATCGTGCAATATAGCTCAAGATAGCGAGATGACTTCCTCTCTAAGTCTTATTTTTAATATTGGTAATTTTGATACCGTACTACACGAATTTGAAGCATGCAAGGAGGGATTGATCCCACCATTGAGTCTGAGTGGATCACCCAAGGACTTAATAGAAGAATGTGTTGAGCCATGGACGGATTGGTAGAACTTGTAGTTAAGGGGAGTACCCTCGTTCCTACTAATGTCACTACACCACCAGATCGTGTAGTATATCATCAGTATCTATGGCTAAAACCCCATCTTTTATAAATTGAGCTTCCATGGTGCCCGCGTAAATGTTATAAGTTCAAATATGATTGATGCAGTACTCGTTTTGTTATGTTAAGAAAATTATTGTTTTGAAAATGTATGTGTTATGTACTTCTTCACGTGTTTCATATGTTATTCTTGGTAAATGAGGATATATGAAGAATGTGAACTATGTGCTAAAATGCCTAGATTTCATGTCAAGTTTAAATTGAGATTTGATGTCAAATTGTGTGAGAAAAACTCGTTATGGTTAATTCCTCAAAAATGTTCTTACGTCTACCAAAGATATTTGATTGATTGTGTCTAGGTCTTGGTAATGTATAAAGATGTTTGGAAGTGAAGTAAGTGACTATGTAAATGTGGTAAAACTGAATGTTGGATTCTTGCTGTTAATGATACTTTACATGAATTTGTATTGTGACCCGATGTTGTGAAAGATGCATTCCAATAAGATCAATGTGCTATTATTGACAACTTAAAAATGGTGCAAGGAATATGAATCATGTATTGAAATGCTAAGACCTTAAATTGAAATTGGAGATGCATATATTATGTCAAACTATGTGAAATCCTATGTGTATAGAGATGTTGAAATAAGCCAAATGACTTTGAGAAATAGAGTATGACCAATGTGTCGAGAACTCGAATTATAATTTTACCTGGTGATGCTTATGACCTAAGGGAATATGAAACATATTATGATATTGATGTGAAATATGCGAAAATTATGTGAAATGCGGGAAAGAAGATATTTTGTTATGAAATGAGGCCTAGTGCCATGTATGATGAGATAATTGTGGCCCCAAGTGCCGATGGACTAATATACGTGAAAATGGCATGATTCTTTTATTAGATAATGTGGTGATCATTTAAAGTATTTGATTCGTACTTGTGATTTCCTTAATATTGTATAAAATGCATAGGTTTATAATTTGATATGTGATCCCTATGGAAGGGCTATGAAATGCAGCCTAGAGGTATAGAAATTATGTAAAATCTATGTGATCCCTTTTATTTGGTAATGTGGTGATTGTTTAGCGCTTTTGTTAAACCCTTATGATTTCCTTGTCCTTGCATAGATATGTTCTTAAAAATAATCTAAATTAAATACCATTTCATACACATGCTCTTTGAATTAGACATATTGTTAACAAAGTCTCTTGATCAAAGTTCTCTTACTTACACCTTCCTGTTGAATTGAGCTCTATAATTATGTTCCTGAATTGAGTTATAGCACTATTGATACTTCCCACTTGCTTTTCCTAAATCCTCAACAAGGGAATATTCCCGATAAATTTCTTACATAAATGTTTTATTTAAATGGACAACATTTGCTCACTTGTGCTTATACATGCACCGTCGTAAAGTTTACCTATGTGGTGTCAAGTTCCATGTAAAGCTTCCCAGTGTTGTGATCCTTCTCAGGTTACTCCTTTTTTCTCACCGATGTATATGGCTTATATTGTTTGAACAGTCACTCTACTCTCTTGTGAGTATCATCATGAAACATTCTCACTTTCTAGTAACATACAAGCATCTCTCAATGCCTATCAATCAAAATGGTCAACGTGCGCATAAAGTCTCTCTGAAAAATTAAGATCCTCACATCCCTATCACAGAATATCTTGTGTCACTATAACTTTCGTTTCCACTTGGGACATCTCGCAGTAAGTAGCTCACTTTGTCCTAGTATTGTGGTTGCTTGTGGCATGGTCACATATTCCAGTGGGGAGTTAATATAGTAGAAATATTTCCAGCTTGTAACATCTTTTTATGTCTCCACAATGTGTTAATGCTATTCCTTATTTAGTGAATTCATTTTGCTAGTTCCCAACACTTGTACGACAACCAGGAAAGAACTTGCCCTTCTATGTGTCACTATGACACTTCCTTTTTCAAGTCAAAACCTATGGAGTGCTTACCATGAACATCTGCAAACCTTCTATGATTATTATGCACTGTCTCATTGAGTTTGGTTGTCTTTACACCCTCAACTTCTAGAATCATTAACTATGTCGTTGTCATGTGCGGGGAGTTTTGCTACCCTTGGTATCTCACCTCCTTGTATGGATAGGACTGTTATTTGCCTTCTTCCTGGAGAATCGTGTTAACTATTAGAACCATCTAACCAATTCATGATTTTGTCCCAATGTCAAGATGTCCTAGCTATTGGGTTTCACTAGTGAAAGGTTGAGATTGGATGACTTCGGATTTTTTTCTTGCACATACCACGAGCATGTTGATTTTGAAGACAAGTTATTGTATCTTCACTTCTCTCATGTAGGATCAATTGTTAGAAAGGGTTAAGCTGTTTGATGTATAATAATATCATAAGTGTTCAACTTCTTTTCATCCTCACGGGCTTGTGGCATAGATTCCGTGTGTCAAGTAATGTTAAGAGTGTAATCCAACTGCATGTATTTTAAAACACATATCACATTCAAGGTGCCAGAGTATTCTTATTCTTGATAATCAGATTTTCCCTACTCTCTAGAAAACGAGTGGGTCTCGTACTCGAATATTTCTTATTAATGGTTCCTATTTCCAATGTACGAGTTACCCCTATGCTCTAATTGTCTAATTGTTGATGTCATCACAATGATTAACCATATCAATATCATTAATAGTAATTCTCGTGTCTCTTAGCATGTAACCTCATAAAATACTCGCCCAGCACCAAAATGGATCCCTGAATAATTCCAGTCCAATCTTGAATTTTGTTGCTCCTCACTGTATTAGATCTATTGGGTATTAAAGGTTAAAACATGTTAATGATGCAGTATCCACGTATAATCCCATATATCCTATAGGTAATTTTACCATCAATTTGTGATAGCACATCTCTTGGAAATTATGAAAGGTCATCAAAGACTTAGAATGGTCATTCGTGTAGAGATTAAGAGTTAGAAAGTTGAAGGGGGTTATTCTCCGTACTTTCCCCTAAAGATGTTATATGAGCTGATAATGAATGTTGCATAAGTGTATGTCACATTAGGCTGAACTAGAAATATGAAGTTTCCCCATAGTTGTTCCTTATTCATTATGTGTTTCCATATCTCTATGTCTAAGAAGGTAGATGGACTCGTTTTGTGTATCGTCCCGGTGGATATTTGAGCGTGAAGTTAATGGATAGTTAGCTTATGAGAGGTATCTAGTTGTCATCCTTGCTAGGTAAACCTGAAGGTTGGGATTGTTTCTAAGAATGTATTATGGCAAAGTCGACAAGTCGAGGAAGCCATGTAGGAAGCGGAAAAAGAAATGAAAGAGGAATATCCCATCTATTTGAACAAGTCTAGCAGTGATCGTGCGAACTGTTGTCTTTAAAAAATGTGAGGTAGTGTTCGGATTGGTACAAAGGCACCCCATGTTTCCCTGAATTGACTTATTGTTCTAACTTCCTAATGTGTGCGAAATTTCAAATGTTGATGCCATTTGGGTAATATGCAACCCTTGATCTAAATAAAAAAAATTGTGAAACCTATGTGGTAGGTAAATGACTAATGGTAGTATATATTGGTGATGCTCAATTTAAATTCATGGAGTATATTGAAGCGATTAAATTATATGAGACTCATTGAAGTGACTAATTTATTTGCAAAAGGTAGCAAGTGATTGAGTATGTGCAATTGTTGAGGTGATGAATTGTATACCATTTGTAGACATGATAGGAATTGTGTAATGGTTCTGGTAAGTGTGTTTTGGGGGCTCTCCGATAGGTGGATACGTCCATATTACAAAAGAAACTCTGGCGAAATTTTTAGAAATTTGAGGAGTTAGCCAAATTTGGGGCTGTTGATATATTTCCCGATGTAAACAAGTCGAAGTTACATAAGTATGGATAGTGAATGAACCTTGATCCTCATTCGAGTAAGAATGATCCTAAGTGGGGGAAAATGTAAAGCCCCAGAAAATTTTTGCTAAGTAATTTAAGATTTCAAGGTGCCAAGGTAGGCTAATTATTTCATTTTGTGTGGAAACGCGGATTAATGATATGATGGATACCAATTAGATGTGGTAATAAGTGTATAAGTCTTGTTATAAGTTAATTTTGGTGTAAGGAGAGGCCTAAGTCTAAGCCAAGTTGGAAAATTCCATAGCAGACGAAAGTTATAAAAGAGTGCGCACAAGACCTCACTTTGAATGATCATATCTCCAGTTATATATTGAGTTGTTGATTAGCAACCTATCAAATTGAATTCCTTTGAGTCTAGTTTCCAACGCAATAAACCGTTCGTCATTTGGAAGTGTATACATAAAGTTATGACCATTTTACCGGACATGCGTCACCAGCGCGCCCAAGCGAGCGGCTGCGGGGTGGACAACGGGGCTTCCTGCCTGGAACCACGGGGTGGACTGCGGAGGAACGCTGCGGACAACGGGGGAACCTATGAAATGTATAAAATACCCCTGGTCAGTGTAAAAAACAAAGGGGGTATCACTTTTCCTTCATTTTTGTCATTCAAGCTCGAATTTGGCAAGATTTCTTCATCCTACCAAGACCTCCAACCCCTCCCATCTTCAAGCTCAAAGGGTTTTGCAAAATTTCTTCCAAAAAGGTAAATCCTACACCTTAGACTTAATATATGGAGTTATTATGGAAATAGGATTGTGGATTAAGTAGTGTAACTCATGGGATAGTGATTGGAAGCCATAGGTGCCTAACCTAGGTTGTGTTGGTATTGTAAAGATTGTGAGATGGGTTATTGAGGTATGATTCTTGGGGTAATAGTATTATGTTTTCATGCATGTACAAATTAGGCTTGTGGGAAGATTAATGTATATAGATAAATAAAGATGGGGTTGGGGAATGAAGGAAGTCTTGTAAAAGAGATTAAAAATCAAGATGCTCAACTAGTGTTCGATAATATGCTCAAATGAGTTGAAACCATGAATACCTTCCTAATTTGTGTTCTATTTTGTTATGTCTCAAGTAGATTGAGATTGCTATAATTTCCGAAATATCGTAGTAACTTAAGGAAAGCTTAAACGAGGTATGTATGGCTAACCTTAAGTTTTGTAGAATCCCGTTGTTGTGACGAGCATAGAGTATGTGTACCTTGTATGAAAATATGTGAATTGATTTCCTTAGTTGATTTCCGTACCACCAAGTTATATGTGATTGTGAGATGTGATTTGATGTGCCTATTTTGTTATGTGCAAAGTTGTAAAATCATGAGGATGCCGACATGGAAGTATGTGTTTACTTATGTGAACTATTTGTGATTAATGTGCCTAGAACATTGTTGGTTAAGTCTTCCTATATGATGGTGCAAGTAAATGGAAACAAACCAAATGTGGGTGTGTGAATGTGTTTGTGTGGTAAGAGCTGTATAACAAATGATGAAAAGAAATCATAATTGATGCAATTGGAACAACTGTGGTAATAACATATATGGCTTGTCGTGGAAAATTATCGTTGTAATATAAAATGCATATGAGTTGTTGAATATGATGGAAATGGTATTGATGGCTACAGAAATTCTTGTGAACTGTTGTGGTTGTTCTTTGAAAATTGTTGTTGTTGTTTTTTGTGAATTGTTGTTGTTCTTGTGTTGTTTGTGAATTGTGATTGTTCGGTGGGATCGGGTTGTGCGCCGCAACACGAAGTAATAAGGTGTGTGTTATGGTGATAAGGTGGTCGAGGTAATAAGGGTCGTCGAGGTAATAAGGGTGGAAAGTGATCGAAATCACTATTGAAATGAAAATATGAGAAAATTGTGAAATCATTGATGTGAAAATGTTGAAAAGGGAAAAGGAGAGATTGTCAAACTTGTTTGGCTTTGGTTGATCCAGAAAATTGTGAAATAATTGATGTGAAAATATTGAAAAGAGAAAAGGAGAGATTGTGAAACTTGTTTGGCTTTGGTTGTTCGTTTCATGTGCATTAATTGTTGATTCTATTACTGTTCGGTATATGTGTATTGGTTGATCTTACTTGGGATGAAGTTTGTTCATACATACCAGTACAATTCAAATGTACTAACATCCCTTTTGTCGGGGGAGCTACATTCGTGTTATGATTGTAGGTGGTTCTGTAGCAGGTACTCCAGTCCACCGATAGTAGCACCTCCTCCACTTTCCACCAGCTATATTGGTGAGCCCCGTTCCTCTCGGGGCCCTGCGTGGCTCATGCTGCCTTTCCTCCAGAGTTTATTTTGGTATTCGTGTATGGTATAACCAGAGCCTTGTTACCGGCATTTCCATATTATCCTTCAATTGTATTTAGAGGCTCTGTAGATAGGCTATAGGTGGTGTCGAGCATGGGAATTTAAAATAGAAATATCGATGGTTGGCAATGATGTATAAAACTTGTAATACCTTTAATATGGCGAGTGAAGTTGCTAATGAAAATGAAATGGAAATCGTTAATGATGTGTTTATGGAATTGGATTAACGAAGTCCATCTCCTATTTATTCATGAGTTAGTTTGGGTAGAATGAGACCTATCAGGCTTGCTCGGTCGGGTTTACTCGGTTGAGCACCAGTCGCGCTCCTCGTATTTTGGGGCTTGACAGCTTGGTTTTGTTTGTTAGAATCACGTTAGTGTCGTAAAATAATCAGGCCTATTCGGGTCAATAATTTGGATTTAGTTGAAAGGGTTCAATTCAAAGTTTAGCAACAAAATAAGTTTGGGATTTGAGTTAGGTAGCGGGTTCAAATTAAAAGGTCATTCCTTTTGTTTGAACCTTGACTTGAACTTGAAGCCCGATTTTATAATATTAAGTAATTAGGGACTTTTCTTTATTTCTTTTAGAGACAATATAATTAGAAAATCATAGTAGCTTTAGGATGGACCTTTAAAGAATAAATGAGATGAGTCTCGCCAAATAAAACGTATAAATTGTGGGGCCCTCAATAAATGTTTTCTGTTAAAACTCTTAGATTTCGGGACGGGCTGTTTTGCGAATTTCACGGCCTCCACCAAGATAATAACGCGCTAGTTACTTTAGTCACTCTTTTAATAATTTACTTTCTTAAACTCGGGTGCACATTTATGTGACCCAAATCCAAATCTCAACGGAGTCGAAATGTATCAATAACCACGGGTGCATTGATGTGACGTGGTTCGAGATGTGTTTTTACAATGTTGCAATTCTCTCTTAAAATAACAATAATAAAAGAGGAAAAGAGGTAAAATGCACATAGGTTTGAACATGTATTAAAATAAGATAATTTAGCCAAATATAACAGTTGAGCGACCGTCTAGAGCCATGGAACTCGGGAATTCCTAACACCTTCTCCCCAATTAACAAAATTCCTTATCCAAATTTCTAGTTCGCAGACTGTTAAACAGAGTCATTCTTTTCCTCGATTCGGGATTAAATCAAGTGACTTGGGACACCCTAAATCTCCGAAGTGGGGACTTTGAATCTTTAATAACGAATCACGTTTTGATTGTCCTTTAATTGGTAAAACACCCTATATTACACTCTCACGGGGTGCAGTAGGTAAAAAGGAGGTGTGACACCCATTAATCTAAGTTTTATTTTATCATTTAATTTCGAAAAATTGCGAAAATTTGAGAAAAGTTCTTAGGCCGGATTTTGGGATTTAGATCGAGATTTTGGTATCGGATTTGAGTGAATTTTTTATGGTTAGACTCATGAGTTAATGGGTGTTCATAATTTGTGACTTTTACCTGATTCCAAGATATGGGCCCAAGGAGGATTTTTAGATATTTTTCTATTTTACTGCTCTAGCTTTGATTTCAATAGCTAAATTAGTTGCTTGTAGCTATATTTACATTATTTAATTGATTTGATTAGATTTGGGCCACTCGGAGTTGGACACTCTTGGCAATATCGTGATTTCAGATTGATTTGAGCTTGTTTCGAGGTAAGTGACTTGCCTAACCCTGTGTGGCGGAACTCCTCTTAGGATTTGGTGCTGTTTGATATATGAATTTTGTGTACATGAGGTGACGAGTGTGTACACAGGAAATTTGTTGAGAAACCATATTTTTACAAAGCAAATATCTATTTTTCCTTTACTTGAGCAATACTAGTATATGTAACTATCTTGTTTAGCTTAGTAAAGCATGCGTACATGACTTAACTATCTTAACTGCCTACCTAAACTCTGTGCAGCATATTTAGTGCAAAACTTCATGTCTTCTATGATATGAACTTAATCTAAATTGTAGAATTCCTTGTTGAAATTGTTGTTTATGTTGATTGTGTTGTATATTTACGTTGGGACTATGGAACGGTATTCTAGAGATCTCCCTGCACATTAATGTTTGGTACTACGGGACGGTATCCTGGAGATGCCCCTGTACTGGAAATTTACTTTGGGACTATGAAACAGTATTCTAGGAGACCCCCCTACACATTAACATTTGGGACTACAGGATGATATCCCGGGAGATCCCCTATATATTTACGTATGGGACCACGGGACGGTATCCCGGATATCCCTTGTTGCTCTCTATGTGGACTGAGTTGTTATTTTTCTATGATTTCATTCTCATTAACTGTTAGTAGTTATATTTACCACAATATTTCATACTATATTATATTAATATACATATATACTAGTAGGGACCTAACCAGATCTCATCACTACTCGACCGAGGTTAGGCTTGGCACTTACTGGGTACCGCTGTGGTGTACTCATGCCCTTTCATGCACATATTTTTCCTGTGCAGATCCAGGTATCTCTTCTTAGCCATATTTTCAGTGAGGCGGGGATGTTTTAGAGACTTCAACGTATATTTGCTACGTTCGCAGACCTAGGAGTCCCTTTCTACTCTTCCTCAAGTTAAAGACTTTCTTTTATTTTACTAGTTGATAATTTTCTGTAGTTTCAAAGCACTATTTACTTCTGTAGCTTGTGACTTGTGATATTCTGGGTTTTGGCAGCATTTATGTTTCAGTTCGAAAGTGTTTATATGCCGAGCGGTATCTAAACATCTTAATTAAATTTACCTTTTAAATTGTTAGTTTTCATATTTTCATTTCTTTTCCGCTAAATGTTAAGCTGGCCTAGTCGTAGAGACTAGGAGCCATCACAGCCATAAATGGAGGGAGGATTTAGGTTGTGACTAGTTGGTATTAGAGCTCTAGGTTCATAGTACTCGTGAGTCAGAAGCCAGTTTATTAGAGTCTTGAGGATCGGTATAGAGACGTCTGTACTTATCTTCGGGAGGCTATGGAACTATTAGGAAAATTCCACTTCATTTGATTCCTTGTTGTGAGTGATTATTGACTTTGAAATTGTAAACGTTAGTCTTCTATTCTCTCAAATATGGTCACGACACATGCTACCGAGATGACCAGGCACCTGCACCACCTGCTAGAGCCACCTAAGGCAAGGGTTGGGGTAGAGGCCGAGGACGTGCACATGGTGTAGCTAGAGCCCCCACACAAGCTACTGCAAAGGATCCACCAGAAGCTCCAGCTAGATCCCAAGCGCCTGATATGCCTACTACTACTCCAACTCTTCAGAAGACCCTTCAGTGTACGGTTGGTATCTTTCCTTGTTTTTCTTTGGTTCCTTTGCCAGGAGCCTACTAGGATATACTTAACCCAATGGCGCTTCTATTTGGGTGAGGTCCTCGACCCTAATATTTGATTGATATTGGTTGTGGACATCCGCCCATGTTACAGTAGGATATTCAACCAAGTTCTGCTTTAGCATCTTTGAAGCTATCGAGCTCCGTTCATTCAAACCTTGGGTGAAGGCCTTTACTGCCTAGTCATCGGAGACTGGTGGTAATTCCATTCACTCCATTTGAAAGCGAGATACAAACTCCCGCAGCATCTCGTTTTCTCTTTGTTTGATTTTGAAGAAGTCGAATTTCCTTATGGCAACCTTGATGGCACAGACATGTGCCTTTATAAAAGAACCTGCCAGCATGGCAAATGAGTCTACCAAATTTGGGTATAGGTTCTGATACCACATCATGGCCTCTTTTGACAGTGTTTCTCCAAATATTTTTAACAGGATGGATTCAATCTCGTCGTCCTTCAAGTCATTTCTCTTTATAGCACAAGTGTAAGTAGTGATGTGCTCGTTGGGGTCTGAGGTTCTGTTGTACTTTAGGAGATCTGCCATTCTGAATTTCTTCAGGATGTGCTTCGGAGAAACACTCGATTGGAATGGCTTTTGTACGAATTTCTTTGAATCTACACATTTCAGAATCGGAGGTGTGCCCTGGATCTGATCGACCATAGAATTGTAGGTCTCCACCTTTTTTCATTGGCTTCTTCTTGTTTTCTCCTCATTCAATCCTCATTGTAAGGTCCTCAAGTAGCTTCATAGTAGCAGGGTCAGATGCTAACTCGTTTTTGCTCAATCTTTTCGGTACCTGTTCGGCTCTAGGAGCCGTTTCCGATGGTGCTGTGCTTGAAGTTTTTTGGTAGCTTTACAGTTGAGCAATTGCCAGCTATTTTGCCTGCAACATTAAAAAATTACGTGAAGTCTAACCTCTCATTCCTCCCGAATTGGGGTTTTTTGAGCTTCTTGTTGGATTCCTTTGCGTCAACCCATATTTATAGGGATTGGTTTTGGTGCGTCCTTAGAATTTCGCAGTGGTACACCGACGCCTGGAACAACTACATAATTCTCTCCATGGTCCTCAGGATCTTTTTTTTCATGTGCATTCACTAAGTTAGACATTTTGACCTGAAATCAAAGATTCTTGGACAAGAAAAACGTGAAGAATAACTTGTGTTTTCAATAAACCAGCACGAAAACAATCACTATTATTTTTAGCCCCACAGTGGGCGCCATTTGATTTGATGGTTCTAAAATACATGATTTATTTTAATACTAGTTATTAGGAAATAAATGCTAAATATGATCTAGTAAGGTAAAATAAGAGTAAGAGGCAATGTGGTTATTCAATCCGAACGACTGCGATGGGGTCTCGGACTGGCCTAAGCTGGACCTCGAGATTGAGCTAATAAGCTTGGCTAGGGATGATCGATAGAGAACTAACAGTTCCAAGGGCCTCAATAATGTCTCTTTATGATCAATGATGAATAATAAATTAGGAACAATCAATGAAACACAATAAATGTAAGCAATAAATCAAAGGAAAGAAAATGGAGAATGTTTAAGTTAGAGAGCAGAAAATGTTCTTGTATTGAATATCATGCGTCTTACATAAGGGTCCTCTTTATATTGGGGGGTGGATTTTAACATAGTACAGATGCATTTATTACAGAGATATGCAATTGGTAGAACCATTTAATGTCATGGTACGGACTTGTACTATTTTCGTAGACCTAGTCAACTCTATCCACGTGCCTTGGGAATCTCTTGCTTGTCCATCATAGCCACCGATTTACACTACCCCAAGGTTGAACATAGGAAACCCTTGGGGTCGAACCTTTATCTATGCCTCGAGGGTTCTGGAGACGGGCCATGGAGCATTGTAATGATCATAAAATCTGACTCTATGATTTTAGCCAAATACATGGTCGTTATTGTGACTCGAGGTTTCTGTCGTGGGGGTTTGTTAGAACCCATATCCACGCGCGTTAGTTCATTCCATATGTTAGTTAACATAAATACAATAAGGAATTATCTTTGAGATGATAAGAAGTTAATCCTATTGGTCTTAAGTGATACAAGGGTGCATAAGGGTGATTAACATGTATTAGAAGTAAACAAAAATCAAGGATGTTGTAACTCGTATTTTCGAGTAAACCTAGAGGTGCTTAATACACTCAAGAGGTCATGTTTTTAAGGTATTTGAATCATACAATATCCGTATCATAAGTCTTGAAGTCAAACGAGTTATGACACAAAAGTCAACAAAGGTTATCGCAACTTAGTTTCATAATTTTCCTTAAACATTAGGTCAAATAATTCTAAGCTTTTATCCCAATTTAAAAGGAATTACGGGGTGATATACCCACCCAATTAAAGATCTATGAGTCTAGTTTCCAATTCATTAAACCGTTTTGTCAATACGATCTCGGAGTATAGAGATGTTTTTATTTTTTTCAAACCTGCGCAGATTGGTAGGTGACAAGTAGGTGCATCACCTACTTGCCAAAATGAGAGGGCAAAATTAAAAGTCCCAAAGTCGACCAAGAGAGGAATTTTAAGGGATTATAAACTCAGTTATTTCACCCTTATTTTATTCCTTCAAAACCAAATTGAACCCCTACAATTCCTCCCCAAAAATCCCACAGAAACCCTAATCGATTTTCCCTCCCTTTCAAGTTCTAATTAGAGGTAAAACCTAGAGTTTGAAGAACCAAGGGAAGGTCTGAGTTATCCAACAAGTAAGGTAACTTTACTTCCATCTTTCATACATTTTTCCTGCTGTGAATTCATGGTAATTCGTTCTATAAATGTAAGAACTCATGTGACGGTGATTGGAAGACGTGAGTTCGAGTTATTCACTTATAGAGGATTATTTTTGTGGACTGTTTTGTGTTGCTGTTGGGCTGCGTGTTTTACTACTATTTTGTGGAGTTTTGGAGAAGGAAGGGTGTGGAGAAGAACCATGGGTTTTGGGCTGATAGTTCTTCGTAATATTTTCGGGTCGTTTGACACGACTAAGGTGGTCGTCATATGTATGAAGTGATTAGGTTGTGAGTGGACTATTTTGGGAGGCTCAATATGTTTTTATTGATGTTATTTAGGATGCTTGGTGATTGTTTTGAATTGTGTGAAGTCATATATATATATGGGTGGTGCTTTCTGTTTCATCGTAAAATATGTTGTGGTTGATACATAATAGTTATGACGCTTAAATGATAACGATAGTATCATTTCTCTTATTGTAGACTAAGGAATTGTGATAATTGCATAGCTTAAGATTGGAGCAGTATATACAAGGTATGTGAGGCTATCCCTTTCCTTCTTTTGCACGACTCCGATTGTACATAATGTAATGAACGAGCTTCAAAAGATACTCTACTCTTGGAAGCTAGCAATACTTACATTGTTTCACCTCCTATGGAACGATTGATGTTAATGTTTCTTCTTTTATTCCTATATTATCAATGTTGTTGGTACTACCTGATTCTTATAAGATTCATAGTGAAAAGTTAGTCCTAATAACGTGTATAGAGGATACCGACCTTACGTCACTCTGAAAGGTTTAGAATGTGATTCCATGAGTCGAGCATGAATTATATATATGTATCTATTTTACTCTACCTAGCCGCGCTATACTCGATCGGGTATGACACCTATTGTGCAACTACTGATCAAAATGAGATTTACCGAGCTTCACGTAGCCGGGTATGATACTACCGAGCCTTATGATAGCCGGGTATGTTTTTTACCGAGCCTATTATGGCTGGTATGAGATGATGATAATGATACCCACAGAGGCGTATGTTTTAAAAGTTTATGTATTTATACATATGTATCATGCATTTCATGTCAGTAGCCCTCAGAGGTACCTAGATGTTATAGGTTTTATATTCTCTATCCCTGATTACATTACTATTCATATTTATGGTTAACTGCCTTACATACTCAGTACTTTATTCGTACTGACATCCTTTTATTTTTGGATGATGCACGTCATGCTGTATGTACTGATATACAGGCAGGTGTAGCTACCCTACCATAGTAGGCTGTCCAATTCAGCGATGATTGGCGAGATCCTTTATCTGGACTTGCCGTGGTCTTGGTAGGGTATGTTGGGGCCCTCTTTTCGACTATGTTGTAGCATTATGTTCCTTTAGAGGCTCATAGATAGGTATCGACTCATGTATAGTTTGGTAGGCCTTGTCGGTTGGTTTTTGTTGTATAGTCTTTCACGGTAGCGTGGTAGCTCGTACCTTATATGTAGTTTCTTGATTGTCTGGTTATCACATGTTATGTATGTTCATGCCATCATATTTTACTATTGGTAGTCCATGATCCATGTCTACTATTTATATTGATCTCGTCAGCCCTAAAAGATAATAAAGAAGGTTAGAAAAAATGTATGTTGGTACCCGACAAGTATGGTATGGAGCTAGTGATGGGCCTCCAGTTTGGGTCGTGACAAGGTTATTATTATGGCACGAGGTTTCTACCATGCGGATTATTATTGTGGCATAAGGTTTCTACCATGCGGTTGTAATTGTTTGCACGAGATTTTTGCTATGCCGTTGTGATTATTGATACACATTGGTGGTATAAGGAAATATTGTGATATATTTAGTTTTAGGACTGTGAGGCGGTACCTCGGGAGTTCCCTTGTTGATTTCCACTATGTGTTGTATAGTTTGTTATCGTTGTTCCTTAACTTGTACGATTCTTGCTTCCTTATGTGTTGTTTTTGTCTTCTTTGATTCTGTGTGGTTACCTTTCGTAAATTCTTATTGTTACACTTACTTGTCATTTTATTATATCATTATATCCTATTCCTTATTTCTTATTATTTCTAGTAGGGCACTAACCTGACCTCGTCGCTACTCTACTGAGGTTAGGTTTGGCACTTACTAGGTACCATTGTGGTGTAATCATACTACCCTTCTACACATGTTTTCATGCAGATCCAGGTACATCCTATCAGCCTCGATATTAGTGTGTTGTGTTGCTGCTTGGAGACTTCAAAGTACATCTACCGGAGGGTTCGGAAACTTCCGCCGCCCGTACCCAGAGTAGCGGGTCTAGGTTTACTAGGTCCTAGAGATCATACCAGTACAGCAAATAGCCCCAATTCTGCCCGAGGTTAGGGTAGTAGTTTCTGTGGAGGAGCAGCTCAGGCTAGAGAGGTACAAGAAGTACCACCCTCCTACTTTTAATGGCTTGGCATCATAGGATGCCTAGGGTTTTATTGAGGATCGCCACCATATCCTCCATACTATGGGTGTTATGGAGTCTAGTGGGGTTGCTTTCACTATGTTCCAACTTAGAGGAGTGGCCTATCAATGGTAGCAAGTATAAGAGTTGGGTAGTCCGGCCGAATTAGCTTCACTCACTTAGACTCAATTCTAGATATGTTCTTGTGGGAGTATTTTCCTAGAGTCTCAGAGATATATGGCATGCAGAGTTTGATCATTTGCACCAAGGTTCAATGACCATGTATTATGTGGTCCAGTTCAACAATTTGGCTAGGCATGCACTAGCCTCGGTTGCTACGGTTCGAGAGCGGGTTTGTCAATTTATTGAGGGGCTCAACCATAATATTAGATTTAGCATGGCCGGAGAGTTGGAGATGGACATCGCATACCAGCAGATAGTAGGGATTGCTGGGATATTGGAAGGTAGGATGACGAGAGAGAGAGAGAGAGAGAGAGAGAGAGAGAGAGAGAGAGAGAGATCAGAGCGAGGCCAAGAGGTCTACCGAGTCTGGCACACATAGTGGAACTTGTGCCCCAACTGTAGTTCGTCAGGGTAGTGGCTATCTAAGTCACCCTGTTCATTGAGCACTTGCAGCTGCCAGCGGTATTCTGGCCACTCCTAGGCCCCAGGTTCCCTATTATGAACTACCATTGTCTAGTGTACCTCATGCACAGGGTTCTTTCATCGGTCAGTCTAGCAACTCAGACTCGAGCTAGTCATATCATCCACGCCCTCTGAGATCTTGTTTTGAGTGTGGTGATACTCGTCTATGGTAAGTGATTGCCCCAGACTCAGAAGGGATGCACCTCCACAGACTACTCAGGTGCAGTATGCTCCACCAGGTCCTCAGGCTATGGTTACAACACCAGCTACCACTCCACCTGCACAACCAACTCGAGATGGAGGTCGGGCAGGAAAAGGCTGCCATAGAAGGGGAGGAGAGGGCAAATACTCTGCTCTTTCTTCTAGGGCAGAGGCAGTTGCATTCTACTCTGTCATCACATGTATTATTCTCGTATGTCATTGGGATGAATCAATCTTGATTGATCCATGATCCATTTATTCGTATGTGTCATCTTATTTTGCTCCATATTTGGGTATATCCGATGATTCTTTGAGTTCTCCTATCTATGCGTCTACGCTCGTGAGAGATTCTATTAATTTTGACCATGTGTATCGGTCATTTTAGGTTGCTCTTAGTGCTTTTGAGACTAGAGATAACTTATTGTTGCTCATTATGGTGGATTTTGATGTTATTTTGGGCATGGACTTGTTGGATCCCTATCATGCTATCCTCGATTATCAGGCCAAGACGGTGAGGTTGGCTATGCTAGGTCTATCGCGGTTAGTGTGGAGAAGTACCTTAGATTATGTTCCTAGCAACGTTGTTTTATTTCTAAAAGGGGGTATGATGCATCCTGTCATATGTGAGGGATTTTAGTGTTGATACTTTTACTATCGAGTCAATTTCGGTAGTGAGAGATTATCCAGATATATTCCCGGTGGCTCTTTCGGGCATGCCACCTGTTACATCTCGCGTTTTTCGTACATTAAAATTTCTTCTCAAATTAATTGACGTAGACTCAGGGGTAATTAGAATTAGAAAAAAAACGAGTTCATTCAAAATGGCCAATTTAGGATAAAATACGGAACAAGTAATAATTCCCGATGATTATAAACTAGTACCATGCAAAGATCAATGTAGTATAACATATAAAGTGTATATGAAGTATTTTGAAAAAAATAAAATTTTAATTAATTTGTGGTAATTTTTAAATTATGTGGGTAATAGATTAATTATCGGATGACGAAACATTATCCGGTTAACTAATAAGTGGATAAAAATTAATAAATTACCCCTGAGAGAACGTGCTCCCCCCTCCTTTTGTTAAGGTGACTCATTGAATCACCTTCACATGTGTCAAAAGTCTAAAATTACAAAGTCTTATCAAGAATTTTTGTGAGCATTATCAATTAAAAATGATAAACACTTCACTTCAAGATCAAAGGACCATTTCACATTCTGTCCTTGACCAACATGAAAAGCAGAAGCATTTTCAAGCTCCATCCAAACGTCAAAGCCTCACTCCAAATCAGATCAATTTCGTCCCAAAATTTTAAGAACCAGAAACAAATTTCATCCGTGAGTCCTTAAGGAGTAGAGGAAAATTTCGTTCAATCAACGAAGGCTTTCCAACGAAACATTATACGGAGATTTTCCCACTCCAGGTATACTAAAGCTAAGCTTTTCCTTCATTTTAGCATGATATCTTAATTACACAAGTTCAATAATGAGGGATAAAGAAAAACTTATATCCCAGAATTTACGATATATTTCTAATCAGGACTATATATTCAGTTGAGTATTTCCTTCTTTCGGTTAAAAGAGTAGAGAGTTTGCATATATACAGTATTAAAAGTATTTTTATTACCATCAAGATATAATCGATGGGCACGCCCCTATTGGGCAATCTCTGATCAGATGGGTAAGTTATATACCGATCTTACTGTGGCAGAGCGCCTATGAGCGAGCCTAGTTGGTCGAGATATAGAGCCTAGTATGGCCAAGTGCCTATGAGCGAGCCTGCTACAGCAAATATGAAAATATACTCATTTGTTACTCTGTCGTTTAAATCTGTTATGCTCTGATTTTTCTTTTGGTTTGGTTTCGATTAAATGATTAGTGTTGTTAGGACTGTGGTTGGGTTTTCGCCTCAATTAAACGTGAGTAAGTTCTCTGTTATGGCTGATATTGGTAATTGTAAGATGGAAACCAAGATCAAGGGTAGTAACTTTAAAGGGTTTTGGGGTATGGTGTAGTTAGTATTGGACTATAAATTTCAGATTATTAAAAGGTCACTTTGGGAATAGAAAATAGGCTAGTAGTAATTTCAGGGAACTTAAGGGATACTTTGGGCATAGGAAAATGGCAGGATCATTAATGATGGTAAATTTTAAATTGAAATGAGGGTAGATAGGGAATTACACTAGGTTAGAAGGTTCTAGATTGGGGTATTAGCATAATTCTTAATAAATAATTGTAGTCAATTGAATAACAAGTTAAAAAATGAGTGTATAGTTGAAATAAAAGAGGGACTAATAGATAAAATCTGAAATTTAAAATTTCCTCCGATTCTAGTTCTATAAATAGGCATTGATATGCCTTAATTCATAAGTTGGAAAACCCCTAAAAAATTTCTCCCAAAATATCTATTCAATTATAGATCTGGAATTAAAATTCTAGATCCCAATTCATCTTCCAAATCTGAATTCTATCCAAAAAATCCAAAAAACATTAGAAAAAAAATAGTAAATTCCAAATAACTGCTAATTCGTTGATGTTTTCAGTTTATTGTCAAGTTGTGTGTAACTAATTCTGAGCAAATCTCTCAATTCTGCTTGGTTTAGAAACGATTCGAAATTCTGAAGCTATTTCCTGGTTTAACTAGTTGATTCTGCTGTTGCTGGATTTCTGTTTACTGTTGTTAACGTATTGCTGCAGCTGATTTTTCTTTTGGCAATCTATTTCTAGGTACATGCTTTAAGGCATTTCAAATTTGTAGAAAATTGAAGTAAAGGATTATTGAAGTTGATTTTTGAATCTCTTTGTTTACGTTTGAATTCACTATACAAATTTTGTATATTCAGCATTTATTTCATTCAACATTGTTTTAGTATTATTAGTTATGTATTAAATAGATTGTATAAACTGTTGTAGGATATATTCATGTGATTGCTTTAGTTAGAATACATGTTTAGTAGTATTTTCCTGGATGAATAGAGCTATTATGATAAATATGATACCTCTGTCAACTCCTAGATTTAACAAAGAAAAAACAGAGGTACGAACAAGCAGTACAAATGAGATTACAAGTTTGTTCAGTTGAATGCAATCGATCCAGTTTATTTAGTGTATTAATTCAATAAAACTTGTTCTGTTGCAGTTACTAATTTCAGATGACTATCGCTTATTGTTCAATTAAAAAATAAAAGAAACACCAAAAATCACATCACATGATATGGTATAAGAGTAGTAATCAAAATAATTTGGATTGGAATTGGATAAGCGTAATAAATCTAAAATCACATTTATTGGGTAAAGTTTGAAGCCCAATAGCATGGATATATTTTAAATAAGAATCGAGGGTCCAAAGGTAATAAGACTAAAAAATCTAAATAATAATTAGGAATATAAGGAATTAATTCATGTATAGAAAAATTGGACTTTTAATTAAGTAGCGGGCTCAAGCTAAAAGGTATTCCCTTTTGTTTGAGTTCAGACTTGAATTAAGAGTTCAAATTTATATTCACGGATTAATTAAACTTTAGAGACAAAAAAAATAGAAAATTTAGCTACTTTAGTTGGGCCTTAATAAATAAAAATAAGACGAGCCTCGCCAAATAAAATACATAATTGCGGGGCCCTCATTAATTACTTACTAAAATACTTAGTATTCGGGATACGCCGTTTAGCAAATTTCACGGCCTTCCCAAAAGATATAACACGCTAGTTGCTTTAGACGCGTTTTTTAATAATCTTACCTTCCTACTACGGTGTACATTTCATGCAACCCAAATCCAAATACGAAAACGTCGAATAAGAATATGTCGAGGATCCGGGTGCATTTCATGTGACGTGATCCAAAAACATGTCCTTAAACGACGTTCACTTTCTTAAAATAAAATAATTTGACAAAAAGCGGTAATTAATTCTAAAAATGCACAAATAGGATAATATGTATTAAAATCAAGTATTTTAGCCGAATATAACAGTTGAGCGACCGTGCTAGAACCACGGAACTCGGGAATGCCTAACACCTTCTCCCGGGTTAACAGAATTCCTTACTCGGATTTCTAGTTCACGACTGTTAAACAGAGTCAAACCCTTCCTCGATTCGGGATTAAAACGGTGACTTGGGACACCATAAATCTCTCAAGTGGCGAATCTGATTTTTAAATAAAAACGAATCCTGTTTTGATTGTCCTTAAAAATGAAAAAACTCCTTTATTAGTATATCTCTGCCCGGGGTGTAGTAAAAGCCGATAAAGCTTCGAAAAAAGGAGGTGTGACAGCTCTGGTGACTCTGCTGAGGAAAAAGAACTCAGAACTTCGGTTCAGGGTTCAAGAATTCGAGCTCAGTTAAATTGTTATATTTGGCTTTATTTGGGTTTGATATATGTTCCATGCCTTACGTGCTAAATATTTTTACCGCTTTAATATTTGTTGAATTGTATATAAATTGTCGCGAATCCTTCCCTCTTTTTGAGTCTTCTACATCATGGAGAATGGTGCACTTCATGTAGCTACTCTTCTGTTGGAGTCTTTTCCAATTTAGAACGAGGTTTGGATAAGTTGCAAAGTCGGGCGAGCTTCTGTATCCCCGGTACGCTGCCTACCCGTCGGCCCGAGTTGTCTTCTCGGGTAAGCCATGTCTAGACCAATAAACCTAGGGTTTAAACCTAGAAGAACAATAAACTAATGTCAGATCCCTAGTAGGACGCTTGTTTGCATCACGTGCATTTGACTTAGGACTCAACACAGGGGTTGGGTCCGTCTAGGACAGGTGTACCCAAAATAACAGACCATCTTGATGCATCCTATGTGCTACATGTTGCATGTATTCAAGGGTAAAAGGGTCATTTGGCGGACCAATGATAGCTGAGGGAAAATGAAAAAATGAAAAAATGAAAAAAAGAAAAACAATGAAAAAAAAGAAAAAAAAAAGAAAAAGAAAAAGAGAAAAAAAGAGAGAGTGAGGTGTGAAAGCAAAGCAAGTAGGACCCAGTTTGGTTTCAGTTACATTTTTCATTAAGGAAAAATATATATATGCATGAAAATATTCAAAAAGATTTTGCATTTTTATCATTTTACAAAAAAAAATCAAAAATAAAAAAAAAGGAAAAAGAAATTCCAAAAAGAGTTTGCATGTTTCATTTGCAAGGAAATGACGAAAAAATATGTTTTCTATAAATTACTTGTTTTTGTTTAATTCTCAACAGTATCCAATCTGCCCGAACTACGCTGGTTTGATTCTCACCACGATGAGATACATAGGCGGTTCTTAACGGGTCCAACCACACCTTTTGCAAAAATAGCCAAAAAATATCAAAATTTTGATTTTGTTATAAATAAGTCAGGTGATGCCATTCTTGTTTAAAATAAGCCGAATGTACCTCAAAAGGACGCCGGAAGGCCGTTTTTGTAAGAATAGCCACTTTGAGTCATTTTAAATAATTTGCGGGCATAGCCTTAAAATATCCTTCGCGGAAATACTAAAAAGCCATATTCGCAAAATCAAGTTTGTGTCATCTACCAACTTTACAAAAAAATAACCACTTTTGTCAAATAACCCATTTTATGGCCGGTTTTTCTAAAATAGCCACAATTGGCATTAAAAACTTCTCAGTCTTGTGTTGGCCTGTGGTGATGCCGAATGATGCCCTATGGGCCCCAAGATGAGAAATTTTGATTTTATTTTAATCATCGAGATTGTAGTTTCTTAAAATGAAATTTTGCAAAAATAGCCACTTTGTCAAAATAAGCCATTACATGGCCAATTGTTGTTAAAAAAGGGGGCTCTCAATTGACATTGAAATCTTCTCAGTCTTGCGAAATCCAGTGGTGATGCCGAGAGATGCCCCACGGGCCTCAGGATGTGAAGTTTTAATGTACTCTTGATTTAGTTTCTGAGTCCACTTTTGTAGTTTCCCGTTAAAAAAACCATTTGAAACAAAAAAGAAAATTTTGCATTGACTTGCAAGAACTACGCTCGGTCTGATTCATGCAGGGTCATGATACATAGGCAATCCACATTGGATTCGACCATAACCAAATGAAAAAAAAAAAGAGGAAAGCCAATAAAGGAAAAAAGAAAAGAAAATAGCAGAAAAATAAGAAAGAAAAGAAAAGAAAAATATCTTAGCGCTAATATGGTGGTTTCATGTTGACATTACAGAAAGATGGTTGGTTTGTGGTTTCGAAAGTGATAATTCTTCTTGACGACAAAAGGCGATGGCAAACAACAATAGATTTGATGAGGTTGGTACCGGTACTCGACAACATGCGGATGAACGGGATAACGGGTTGAGTGAGGAAGTGCGGATGTTGAGACAACACATGGCTGATATGTATCAGGCTTGGATAACTGGAAAGGTACCACCCCCACCACCACCAAAGCCTCATGTCATATCCGTCACCCCGAACAATAAACATGGAAAGAACCCTCGGGAGGAGCTTCATAATGGAAATGAAAAGGTCACAGGAAAAGTAGGGCGAGACGAAATGGCCACAAAGCTGAAAGAGCTATCCTTAAAAGTGCCGAATTTTAACTTGTACGATGGAATTGGAGATCCGGTAACTCACTTGAAAATCTATTGTGATGAAATGAGAGGTGTCGGGGATAAAGATGATTTGTTATTGGCATACTTCATTAAGATTTTGACTAGGGCAGCTTTAGAATGGTATAATCATCACGATGTTGGCAATTGGCCTACATTAGGCGACATGGCTGAAGATTTTGTGCGACATTTTCGGTGCAATAAAGACATTACTCCAAATTGCTCCTCCCTATCTCAGACTGAAAAGAAACCCAAGGAGAGCTTTGAGAATTTATGGCTCAAGTGGAACGAGCAAGTTGCTCGAGATGATCTTGTCATTGATAAAACAGATGTTGTTGAGTCCCATCCATAGCAAGGTCCAATAATTGTTCTTTCCAAACATGTTCAACCTCAAAATAAATTCCAAACCAATCCCCCAAAAAATACCCGATCTTTTGTTAAACCATTAGGTCATAACCCCCGGCAACTATAATGTTCGATGGTCGTTCTTGCTAAAAGCTCCCAACCACAATACCGACCCCGTGAGCGTCCCTAAATTCCGCAAAATCCACCCCATCTACTAAGAAACACCCGGCCATTGGACCCACTACCAAGTCACTCCCAGAAGGCGGCACCAATAGCCCGAAGCTCTCGTGTACATCATTTTCAAGCACTCAACAATATTGGAAAACTGAGGCAGGGAGAGAAATAGAGGCAAAGGGATAATTTTATGCCCATTGGCGAATCCTATACAAGTCTGTTCGAAAAATTAAAATGACCTGGCCTAATTAAGCCAATTCTTGGATATACTCCAGACCCAAAGGCAAAAGGCTTTAATCCTACCGTTCAATGCATGTATCACTCTAATGTCTAGGGTATAGCATTGAAGATTGTCGTGCTTTGAAAAGGGAAATAGAAAGAATGATTCGAGAAGGGATAATTATGGTCAGTAACAAGGGCAAGGAGCCTGCGATGGAAATTTTCTGATCAAAGTCAATAATAGTTTTGGCAATATTGATGTGAAACTCAGTGGTTAAGATGCCGGTCGTGACAATTGGGAAGGCACTCCATATCTCAGTCACCCGGAGTGGAGTCTTTGGTGGTTTATTTTGGGTGTCATTTCTGTTGTTCGAGTTATTTCAGGGTTGAAGTCCAGACATTGTCTTGGGAGTCAAAACTTTATCTGTCCTCTTTGTTTTGTTTAAGTAGTAATAGATTCTTTTAGTTCCGTCTAGTTTTGTAATTTTAATCTAGTCTATTCGTTTTGTTGTTTCAGCCCATCAGTCTACTACAATTCTCTGTTTCCCAACATTTCTAGTCACTCTATTTCCAATCATTACACAATTATTTTCATATTGATTTTAGTGACATGACATGCACATAATTCTCGGCCTTGTTGAAGATGTAAGGGTATTCAGAAGAAATAAAAACATATTGTAATACTTTGAAGCCTGAAGTCAAGTGAAATTGGGAAAACGGAATATAAAGAAATGCTGTGGGGCTGCATCATGCCTCATCGGTTTAAATCCAAAGGCAAGAATGCCCTAAGTCTAAAGGGACCAATCGTGGTACCGAGATTGTTGCCCAATGGTACTAGGAATCGGCAAATACAGAAGGCAAATATGTGAATCAATTAAAGGTCCTAACTGTGTAGTTTGTACTTGGTATGCCTTGAAGATTGGAATGACGAAGGCATTTTGTTCTGCTATCTAAACACTTCATCCATTGCTATCCATTTGAGTCTTATAATATTTTCTTTCATATCCCTCTTTCGGAATCAACAACAAAACTTGAGGGTTGAATGTGAAAGTAAGGGAAAAGAAAAGAAAAGAAAAGAAACAAAAAAAAAAGAAAAGGAAGAAAAGAAAAGAAGAAAAGAAAAGAAGAAAAGAAAAGAGAAAAGAAAGAAAAAGGAAAAGAAAAGAAAAAAAAAGAAAAGAGAGAAAAGAGAAATGGAGAAAAGGAAGGAAAAGAAAAGGAAAAGAAAAGAAAAGAAGTGGAAGGAAGGAAAACATCGCAACAACAAATGTAGTTGCCTAAACTACGTTTGACTTTATCCCGAAAGGGTACGTAGGCAGCCTCACTGAGGTTCAGTCATAACAAAAGAAAAATCCAAAAAATCCCCAAGAAGAAAATTGGGGCAGAAGTTGCAGTTATTTCAATAAGTATGATTCCGAAAGTTGTAATTTTGAGCCCACATTGAAATATTTTGAGCCTCTACACCCTTCTTTCTAAAACCCATCCAAAAGCCACATTACGGTCCAAAGAAAGACCTTCCAATCAGTCTTCGAGAGATACCAAGTCAAGTGAGCAGATGTGAATTATATCGGGGGCAACACTTCAGTCCAAGTCAAGGAAACAAAGAATGAGAGAGGCTGGTTGATGAAAACGCTCACGTGTACCCCAAGATAATAAAGGCTGAGAGAATTAAAAATGAGAGAGTCTTATTGGTGAAAACCTTCGCGGGCACCATAAGGCGACAATGAGTTGAGAGAAGAATCAAAATGAGAGAGGATTGATGGTGAAAACCCTACGGGCACCACGAGTCGACAAAGGATGATGGATCATATCGGGCAAGGGAAATATTGAAGACCAGTTTCACAGCAAAAGGTGCAACAAGAGCTGAACATTAGATTTTCTATACAGAATGGGTTAAAAGTGCATGTCAAGGTTGCTAGAGTCGGTATCTACATATGATGGTTTTCTACTCTGTAGGTTTCTTGTTAGGAATTGTCTCTTTCCATTTTCCTTCACACTATTCTTCCCACTTTGTTTTACTCTCTCTTCTTGAGTCTGTCGGGTCATAACAAGTAAAGAAATGACTTCAAAATTTGCCACCAAGCTTTCCAATTGCACAAAATGGGATCTGGCCAGCATATCAAATTGTCATAAGTCAGGAAATAATATCAGACATGATTGGGTTGCCAACAGTCAATATGCTTTGGGGATCTTTGGGAAATACAAAGGCTCGATATACGAACAACATAACAAATGAAGGGCGAGGGTAAACAGATCAAAAGAATTCCATGTGATAGGATTGACAAAGGAGGGTACACCAATGACAAATCTTCCAAAAAGAAATCAAAGTTATCATGGCTAATGAAGGAACAACAGACCTCAAGGCCAAGGCCAGTGGTTAGGGCAAGAAAGAACATCATATAAACGGAATGGGGGCAATGGACATGCTTTGGGATTCATGTGAGACACAAAGGTTGGGGAGGTTCCAGTTCATGCAATGCAAATAGTGGATATGGGGTCTGAACGAAAAAAGGGTGTTTTGTGTGATGAGGACGACAAAGAAAGGGGTTAGTCCGTAAACAAGCAAGGTCTTCAAGTGGAAATCAGTCATCTTGGGAAGCGGAGGAGCAATCTCCCTCAAAGATCAAGGCCACAAACCAACCACCACATTTTAAACTGGCAGGATCTTTCTTTGATTGAAACAGAGGCAGAAAGGTTTCGTTGGTATCAGAGAAACTCTCTTTAGGGGAAAAGCAAGCACCAGAACAGGTTTGACCAT
The DNA here is from genome assembly GCA_026770625.1 of Nicotiana glauca. Classification (NCBI taxonomy): domain Eukaryota; kingdom Viridiplantae; phylum Streptophyta; class Magnoliopsida; order Solanales; family Solanaceae; genus Nicotiana; species Nicotiana glauca. The sequence continues at coordinate 40,095 of MU766169.1, read as the reverse complement.
AAATTCTCAGGACCCTCTTGGAAAATGGGACTTAGTTTAAATTTCAAAACAATAGCCCAAAAAGAATATAAGTTGGTTTCAAAATTTGCATGTTTAAGATAGGATTCAATTAGGAGTATTAAGGACCCTCATGGATAATGGGATGTAGTTTCAAGGTCCGCTTAGATAACAAGATATAGTGGAAGTTGTACCTTCAGTAGATATACCTTAGGTTAAAACTGCTTTAAATTAGAAGTTGTCAGGACCCTCAAGGATAATGGGTAGTAGTTAAGACCTCTTAGATAACAAATCTAGTGGGAGTAATACCTTTAGAAGATATAACTTAGGTTCGTAATTGATAGGAGTTATCAGGACCCTCCTGGATAATGGGATTTAGCTTTCAAATTCTTCGTGATATCTGGTAACATGATTCAATTAACACTAACAACTGTACCCAGCCACCAAACAGGGGCAGAAAATTTTCTTTGCTTGTTTATTTTGTTGTAGTCAGGAGCCCACCTGGAGAACAAGGGAATACATTTCAAGTTTCAGCAGTTAGGAGCCCACCTGGAGAACAAGGGAATACTTTTCAAGTTTCAGCAGTCAGGAGCCCACCTAGAGAACAAGGTATTACATTCCAAGTTTCAGCAGTCAGACGCCCCCACCTGGAAAACAAGGGAAGTACAATTCAAATTTTAGCTTTCAATTTTTTATATTTGATAACATGCTATACCCAGCCACCAAACTATTTGTC
>MU766169.1:3352-38190 GCA_026770625.1 Nicotiana glauca | reverse complement strand
CCCACCTGGAGAACAAGGGAATACTTTTCAAGTTCAGCAATCAGGAGCCCACTTGGAGAACAAGGGAATACATTTCAAATTTTAGCAGTCAGGCACCCACCTGGAGAACAAGGGAAGTACAATTCAAATTTTAACTTTCAATTTTTAATATTGATAACATGTCGTGCCCAGCCACCAAACTGGGGCAGAAAATGTTCTTTGTTTGTCTATTTTGTTGCGGTCAGGAACCCACCTGGAGAACAAGGGAATACTTTTCAAGTTCAGCAATCAGGAGCCTACCTGGAAAATAAGGGAATACATTTCAAATTTCAGCAGTCAGGCACCCACCTAGAGAACAAGGGAAGTACAATTTAAATTTTAACTTTTAATTTTTAATATTGATAACATGTCGTTCCCAGCCACCAAACTGGGGCAGAAAATTTTCTTTGTTTGTCTATTTTGTTGGGTCAGGAACCCACCTGGAAAATAAGGGAATACTTTTCAAGTTCAGCAATCAGGAGCCCACCTGGAGTACAAGGGAATACATTTCAAATTTCAGCAGTCAGGCACCCACCTGGAGAACAAGGGAAGTATAATTCAAATTTTAGCTTTCAATTTTTTTTAATAATTAATAACATGTTGTACTTAGCCACCAAATTGGGGCAGAAAATTATCTTTGTTTGCCTATTTCGTTGCAGTCAGGAGCCTACCTGGAGAACAAGGGAATACCTTTTCAAGCATCGCAAGCAGGAGTTCACCTGAAAATGCACACATATTTCAAATTGTGGAAGTCAAACATCAACAAGAGGAATGGCAGAACATCATCAAGGCAACAACAAGAATTTCATTGGAGGAATACAAGATCCAAGATCAAGACAATACAAGAACACAAGACATAGATAGGATTTTTGTAAATCATAGGGTAAAGTTTAGGCTAGTTTCTTTTTATATTTACATGGTGTAATAAGGGGGTCAGCAAGCAGTAACAACAGCAACAGCAATGAGATCACAGCTCCTGGTAGTCCCAACTACCAGACACTCCTGAACTACACTGACCTGATTCCTGTTTAGCCCAGGATATGTAGGCAACCTATGAAGCAGGGTGCGGTTAAACTTTTCAAAATGCTTCACAACGGAACACTCGAATGGGCAAAAATCGCTCATATTTGCTCACTTATCATTTCACGAAAACTCTTTGAGTTTTCGAGCAAAGAGGGGCAGCTGTGAGCACGTGATTTTTGCCCTATACATGAGTTATTCCCATAAAATCCAAACAAAATAATTTTTCATTATTTTTATAATTTTTGTTGAAATTTGTTGCTTTTTTGTGTTAACTAGTTGCATAATAATTCATATTAAAAAATACAAAAAACAAATATATATGCATATGCATTAGGATTTTTAATTTTATAATTTTAATATTAATTCATTTTGAAACAATTTAAGGAAAAATAAAAAATTGTATTTTTAGTGTTTTAATTGGAAATTGCTATAAATACTTATTAAATAAATTCTATAATTTAATTAGTTAGTTTAACAATTTAATAAAATCAGAAAAATATATAAAATTGGAAAAGAAAAATAAAATACAATACAAAAATATGAAGAAAAAAGTGAGATGGACTAATTTTAACTTTGGGCTAATCACACAAGCCCAAAGCAAAACAATGGCCAGTCCTAAGCAATCATAAACCCGGTCCACCCTTTTTAATCAAAACTATGTCGTTTTAAATCGTTAAATCCCAGCCATTCTTTCCCCTGATCCAACGGTCCATATTAGATAGGTCATGTAATTATATAACAAACACTACAAACACTAAAGACAGTCCCTTTTTCCTTCCTCGCACACTCCTTTAGCTTGCCACCGTAGACCACTGCCTGCCGTTGCCGGAATTCGTCATACGGCGGAGCTTAACCATCAAACCTCACCAAAATTTCACCACTGCACCTATTTTCTTCTCCCATCACGAATATGAGGGTATTTTCCGTTGAATCCCACCACAACCCTCTAAAATCCCTAAACCCTAGCACCGCCACAAGATTCTCCGGTGGCGGCGCCACCCCAAATGGACACCAAAACAACTCCTTCATCTCCTCTTCATGAATATCTACCTTTCACTTCTCAAATCTCACCCAAACATTCTCAATTCATATAAACCCTGCTTCGCCGCTATCTCCGACTAGCCAGTGTCCATGACACCCCAAAAATCCGACCATGTCACCATCACCCTTCTCTACATTTATCTAAAATCTTTACCCCAGTCGGACTCAGTTAAAAAAAATATCTTTTGAAATCCTCAATTTTTGGGGATCAATTTGGTTCGAAATCGATGTAGTTCGATTATTCTCAAAAAGAAAAGCAGGTCCATATCAATTTTAGGTTGAATCAAAGACGCCGGAGTTCATTCAAGCCAACCTTTCGCTTTCTTTGTTAGGTATTTCACCTCATATCTATTCTTCACCTTGTTTCCGTCCCTGTTCATATTTTGTTTCTTCATTGTTTCTTAGTTACACTTCATCACTGTCCAACTTTACTTTTTTGGTGGCTTTATTCTTTTAGCAAAAAGTATCGTTAAGGTCGAATCGATTGATATAACAATTAGTATTGATTTAAGGTTCGTCTTGGGTTGTGATTAATTCAGGCTTATGTTTATTGTCCTGTCGTTTAAATCAGTTATGCTCTGATTTTTCTTTTGGTTTGGTTTCGATTAATTTATTAGTGTTGTTATGACTGTGGTTGGGTTTTCGCCTCAATTAAACGTGAGTAAGTTCTCTGTTATGGCTGATATTGGTAATTGGAAGATGGAAACCAAGATCAAGGGTAGTAACTTCAAAGGGTTTTGGGGTATGGTGTAGTTAGTATTGGACTATAAATTTCAGATTATTAGAAGGTCACTTTTGGAATATAAAATAGGCTGGTAATAATTTCAGGGAACTTAAGGGGTACATTGGCATTAGAAAAATGGCAGGATCATTAAAGATGGTAAATTTCAAATTGAAATGAGGGTAGATAGGGAATTATACTAGGTTACATGGTTCTAGATTGGGGTATTAGCATAATTCTTAATAAATAATTGTAGTCAATTGAATAATAAGATAAAAAAAATGAGGGTATAGTTGAAATAAAAGAGGGATTAATAGATAAAATCTGAAATTTAAAATTCCCTCCAATTCTAGTTTTATAAATAGGCATTGATATGCCTTAATTCATAGGTTGGAAAACCCCTAAAAAATTCTCCCAAAATATATGTTCAATTACAGATATGGAATTAAAATTCTAGATCCCAATTCCTCTTCCAAATCTGAATTCTATCCAAAAAAATCCAAAAACATTAGAAAAAAAATAATAGTAAATTCCAAATAACTGCTGATTCGTTGAAGTTTTCAGTTTAATGTCAAGTTGTGTGTAACTGATTATGAGCAAATCTCTCAATTCTGCTTGGTTTTGAAATAATTCGAAATTCTGAAGTTATTTCCCGGTTTAACTAGTTGATTCTGCTGTTGCTGGATTTCTGTTTACTGTTGTTAACGTATTGTTGCAGCTGATATTCTTCTTTTGGCAATCTATTTCCAGGTACATGCTTTAAGGCATTTCAAATTTGTAGAAAACTGAAGTAAAAGACTATTGAAGTTGATTTTGGAATCTCTTTGTTTACGATTGAATTCACTATACAAATTTTGTATATTCACCATTTATTTCATTCAACATTGTTTTAGTATTATTAGTTATGTATTAAATAGATTGTATAAACTATTATAGGATATATTCATGTGATTGCCTTAGTTAGAATACATGTTTAGTAGTATTTTCCTAGATGAATAGAGCTATTATGATAAATATGATACCTCTGTCAACTCCTAGATTTATGTCACGGCCCCAATCCCGGTCATGATGGCACCGAACACAACTGCTAGGCAAGCCCGACCATTAGCACTCTCAACCCGAGCATGAAGCCCAAAATCATTTATTTACATATCATTTTAAACATTCATAATGAATAATATCCCAGAGACATGGGGGTCATGAGTTTAGAGCTTCTAACAATACAGAGTAATAGAACTCCATACTACAAATGATCACAACTGTGGAAAAATAATAAATAGATAGGGAAGGAGTCGGGTCCTGCGGACGCCAGGCAGCTACCTCGACAACTCCAATAAAACTGTGAAACAGCAACGAGCTCAGCTCAGCTCCCAAAATACCTGAATCTGCACGGATGCACTATTGTACCCACTCTCTCACCTCTTAGTAGATAGCGTGATTTTGCCCAATTGACTCTCTCTAGACCAATTGGGTAGGCCAATTTGATCAAGCAACTATGGTTCAAGTAGGGGTATTACTCTCTCGAGATTTAACCCATTAATTGGGACTACCATTTCTCATGAGTCCATCCCAATTTGTTGTTGGGTCTATTTTGGAGTTATAAACTCTCTTTCTTAAGAAGATTTAAACCCACTAAGCTTGAATCTATGTTTGCAACCACAAATTCAAAATTAAAATATAAAATCAACCCAAATAGCAAACACTTATAATCAATTTAACCCTAGATGGAAACACCCATCAATTACCCACACTAGGGTTGAGCCACAACCCTAGCTAATGGGTTCAGCTACTCATGCTAGATACATAAATTGAAGAAATAGATGAAGAACTAAGCATATTAATTAATGGTTAAATAAAACTATAAGAATCTATCATAAATAAAAAGCAAAAGGGCCAAAAATGGCTACAAAATTGAGTCTCACGAGCGCAACCCTATCTGGGATATAAAACATAACCTAAAAATTGTAAAATGTCCTATTTATAATAGGTTGGAAAAACTGGACAAAAATACCCCTACAGAGTCAGTGCGGGCGGCGCAAAATGGACCGCGTCTGCACTTACTCTTGGTCTTCATATTTATGCTTCATTGAACTTGAGGAGCGCGGACCGCGTGGAAGTTTACCACGGCCGCGGTGGAGGTTGGCACGGTCCGTACAAGTCCGACCGCAGACCGCATTGCTTTGAAATGGGAATTTGTCAACCCTGTAAACCTCTGTTCCGTGGACCGCGTAATGAGTACCACGGCCACGTAGCTTTAAACCCCAAATTTTCTAGGTCTCTGAACCTCATGTCCACGAACTGCACAAAAGTGTAGTACAGCCGCGGAGCATGACGGTGGGCTGCACAAAATGTACCGCGTCCGCATTGCCTCCATCTTGAATATGCCAAGCCTCTGAATCTTCAAGTGCGACCGCATTCAATCTTGCACGGTCCGCACTAGGCCCTCTTTTCCTCAATTTACTTAGTCTTTGACACTTGAGCACGTTTCACTCCTTTTTTAGCCGATCTTTGACATTTGTCACTTTGTCGCTCAAACCTTCAATCAAGCACACCTTGTGAGCATTTTGGGACTATTTTGTAGTAATTTATAACCAAAGCATAGGCAATTAGGGGCATAAAATATGTTAAAATCCCGACTTATAAAATCCCCCAAACTTAAATTTGTGCTTGTCCTCAAGCAAACAAAATAAGTCCCACCCCTTAAAGGACAATCCAAGTAATTCCAGCTAACCTAAAGTAACCTCAACAACCATCAATTGTTACTAACAATTGCCCATCATTAACAATATTCAAACCTTGAAAACTATGGATCAAGTGTGACAGAAGAGCATCAAAAATTGACTCATTACATCAAAGAACTCTCTCAATTACTTTGGTCGATGTGGATCCCAAAGTCATACATCCTCAACTCTACCAAAGCAAACCTCACCTTTTAGAGTATAAGCACACAAACCAAGGTTAATGGGAGTTCACTCGTCTCTCTAAAGGAAAGGTCGCAAGTCCGGCTCTAGGTACCATATGCTTGACCCTCATGTAAGTATCCACTAATGCGAGTGTCATCCAACTCAAGATCATATAGGGCTTTTGTGGAGTTAATATGAATTTTTTTGGATAAGGATAGGATATGTTTTTGTTCAAGTGGGTTCAGTCTTCCCTTAAGCACTTCTTTTGATTGATTGGCACAATTCGCTTAACTCTTTGAGTCATTTCACCTCTTTCAAGGGGTTAGAGAGACACATTGTCACTCTTTCTTATGCAATTCAAGACATTTCTCCTTTTTCTAAATTTTTCACACCTTTTTTTCACTTTTGTTTTTCTTGAACCCTTTTTTATTCGTTTTCACATTGGGCTTTCTTTTTGACATTTTCATTTCTTCTTTTCCATTGCCTTTCTCTTCTTTTGATTTTGTACCTTTTACCCCTTTTTGTTTTCTTTCTTTTCTCTCCCCCCAAGCTTATACTTTGCCATTACTCAAGGGAAGATGTGGGTGCCAAGAGAGGGTCGAATTTAGAACAGGTATAGGCTTGTAGCATTGTTTCATGAAAGAAGAAGGTTTAAGGCTCAAAATGGTTAGCTAGGGATTATCTTATTGGTAGGATATGGAATTGTTCAACTTATCATTTGGATAAAGGAGATCCTATAATCACTTCCCAAGTCGAATTAGGCTCAAAATTTTGCCTCAACAAACATTCGGGGCAAGTTATAGACCATTGGCTCGAGACTTGGACTCATAATTCAATTTCTCACCACACACACTCAAGGGTTGCTAAAGACATAGAGTCGAGGTCCCACAACAAGCTTAGATACGATTGAGCACACAATAGTCTCGAAAGACCACATAACATTTGTTTGGTCAACCCAAGAGTCTCAAGGTCACTACTTTCACCATCCTAAAAACAACCACTTCTCTTTGACCATTGGATCAAAGGCAAATTTGTTAGGCCCAAGTGAAGCTATGCTTGAAGTACCCTTAACTAAAAAAACTACTAAAATAAAGAAAAAAATGTACTCAAACTCTTAAGAAGGTTGTCACGCTATCCATCATCGGGAAGAGCCACTTGGTTCACACAATACTCCACCCTTGGAAAGAACCGTGTCATTAAGAAAATCAAGGGCTTATTAAAAATGCCAAAAAAACATAACAAAGGGCTACGAGCCTATCTACGAAGCTAAAAATGAATATTTTTTACGAAAATAAAAAATAGAAAATAGAATGAATATTTACAATATGGGATTAAAATATACAACGGGGAATGAATATATATAAAATGGAACTTAACTTTATATACAAACCAAAATAGAAGATAAAAAGTACTGAATGTAAAGTTATATGCATACCAAATAGAAAATAAACCAAAAAAGAAACGTAAACTGAGTCAAATATATACAGTCATCTAGATAAACAAAAAAGTAGGGCACACCCCTAGGAATAAAAGCTGGCATTGTCCCCAATGCCAACTATCAAACTATGCATCAAAAAGTCATAAGAAAGGATATAGGGGCTCCCTAAGACTGGTCCATGTGCATGGGATCATCAGTGGTCCCCAAGTCCTCTGTATGTGTGGGAACCTCAGACTGGTTCCCGGTATCCTGCTACTCAACTGCTGAGACTAGGGCGTGTTCCTAGACCGGCTTGATGTCAGGTGCATCATGAGGCAAACTGGAGGAGGCCTCCTGTGGGACTGCCACCTCAATAACCGCATCCTTTGTACTGGGGAGCTTCCTCTTCTTCCTTGGCTGCTTGGATGCCTGCTCCTACTATGGCTCTGCTATTAGTGCTGCTATTGGGTTTGGGTCCCCAAATAGCATGTCTAGAGACATCTGGTCTACCAATAACTTGTCCACATCTGTCCTGAGCTATTTCACAGACTCCTTGGAAGCCCGTGATTTTCTCATTTTCTTGTGCTACTTTGCAAGATCCTTCAGATCCTTGCCATGTGACTCCAATGCTGTAGACAAGGTAGTCTGTGTCTCTATAATCTTTTCCTAGTTCTCCAGGAGATTTTTCAAAGTGTCCTCAATGGACTAAGGAATCTGAGCTGGTTGAGGTGCAAAATGGGTCTCAATGGTGGAAGACAATGTAGACAACTTGGATGTTGAAGCTGACATCCAGTTGTTCAAACTGGTCAATGTATGGCTCAACTGATGGGCAGTAATGGGATACTTCCAGGAAGATGGGATTTCCAGGTCAGCTGTAGTACTAGGACAAACAGTAGATGAACGTCCCCGAGACAAGTCCTCAATTGTAGTAGCAGCATGCATGGTTGAAGGCTCAGTAGAAGGCCTTATCGCAACTAGCTACTCAGATTGGCCAGTTCGGGCAGAAGCAGGTGGTCTGTAGTTTTTGTCTTTAGAGTTGTTTGAGCCCTTCATACTAAACCGAGTGGAGCCACTCGTTTGACCTTGGTGGGTCAAGCCGACTGCACACAAAAGACAACCAACCCCGAGCCTCAAAGTTGAAAGTCTTTCGAAAGATTTTAGTTCCTACTTGCACCCACTCTGGAACAGTACCCGGGATTTCCAGGTATGATACTGACCACGGACGAACAACCTCTTCACCCATTGCCAACTTTTCATTATAAAGGGTCTCATCCTCATCATCGAACCTTAAGTATTCATTGAGTGCCTGCCCAGTAAAGATCACCTTTTTGTTCCGCATACTGGTTACTTTGGTGCCCTTTAAGATGTGGGCTACATTGTTGTAGAACTCCTTGATAATGTGCTAATTTTCCTTTACACAGTGACTCCAAAAGTGCTCCCAACCTTCTCCAGTGTGAAATTTTCTATGCATATTGGGAAGTAGAGGTAGAAGGTCTCGCTCAACAAAACTCCTTTCTAGAATCAACTTTCATTTAGGCCACCATAACCTGAACGTGTGTAATGCTAACTGACTAACGAACCTATCTTCCTAAGCTGCGAGATATCTAGTCCGGTCAACACCCCTAACCTGAGGTACACCACTTTGGGGCACCTCCTTATCACTGTCCTCACCACCTCCATCACCTTTTTCCTACACTCTTCCCAAATAATGAAGTTGTAGGGGAGGTGGAGTACTCACCGCTTCTAACTACTGAGCCTTCAGACGACTCAAAAGATATACATTGTTGAGCTTGGTATGCTGGAGGTGAAGGAGCTATCATTGAGTCGGAGGAGGGGTCTTGTGAAGGCATGTACTCACTCCCTGGTTAGTCTGGTTCTACAATCCTCAGTGTTTTTGTTGTTTTTAGTTTAGGTTGGGGAGTGAGTTTAACTTGTTTTCCTTTTCCACCCCAGGAGGAATCACCTCGGCCGAGTTGTTTAGCACCTCCTCCTCTTTGCCTTACCATTGTCTGCAAGCAAACACATCTAACATTGTTAGTTTAAGCACATGCATTGAAATAGGTGAATGAAATAGATTGCAGATACAAGTGAAGAACACAGCTGCAGCACAGTTGCAGAACATTGCACTGCGGCCCTCACAAATAGGAGTGCAGCCACGTTGGAGGTACCGCGGACTGTGCAAAGGCGATCGCGGTCCGCGTTGGGCAAAGGCCCAGAAATACAACTCTTTGAATCTCCCCTAGCGGTCCACACAAAATGGGGTCGCGGTCGCAGTGGGCCAGCGAGGACCGCGCTAAGTGCAATGCGACAGCGCTGGGAACAAATTAGCTTGTAGTCAATCAACACCACGGTCCATATAAAAAGGCAAGGTAGATCGTGTTAGAGCACCGTGGACCGCGCTAAGGCGATTGCGAGTCGCGGTGACTAGGGTTTACGGGAACTAAGTTAGGGTTGCATTTTTATTCAAATTTTTACACCTACTTTGTCCCTACTCATTTGCCTACTCAATATGCATAGAAAGAAGCCCAAAACTAACATGAAAACAAACTAAACTAACAAAACAAAGAAAAATGAGAAGAAACAGAAGTTATGGGATAAATGTAAGAAAATAAACAAAAATTAATCACTAAATGAACAAGAGATGAATGAAATGTTACCAAGTGTAAAGATGAAGTGCAATTTAAACAATCTTAACAAGAATCATGGGCTCAGTCAAGAAGGAACAATAATTTTTGGGCTCTGGGAGTTTAGGGGTCGAAAAGGGTTAAAGGTGACTCTTGGAGTCAATTTATAGACAAACCGTGGGACCCAGTACTCACCTACCAGCACAGCCGCACAAAAGCGACCACGGACCGTGCTGGATTTGTTTCATTGAAGCTTCAAAAGGCAGCCGCTGCAGACTGCACAAACGAGACCACGGCCGCAGAAGCCCATGCGAACCACACTAAATGGAATGTGGCCGCAGTGGAAAACTTCATAGAGCAACACATCTAGACCATGCCAGTGCGGACTGGGCTAAGGCAACCGCAGTCGCACTGGAAAACATAAGATACTGTTTTATTTGTTCTAACTTGTTTTTGCACCGCATCAACACAATCCCTGCAACATCTCACAACCAATTAGCTCAACAATCGTAAACTACAAAGAAAATCAAAGAGAAAGGAAAAGACATGGGTTGCCTCCCAAGAAGCGCCTGATTTAACATCGCGGAACGATGCGGTTACCAACACATCATTTGAAATGAACCATAGCCACCACGTGGCTATCATCAATCTTCTTAAAGTAATGCTTCACATATTGTCCATTGATTCTGAATATTTTGCCCATATTATTCCTTAGATCAAGAGCACCAAATGGGGTCATGAACATAACTTCAAATGGCCCACTCCACTTTGATTTGAGCTTTCCCGGAAATAGACTTAACGGCGAGTTGAAAAAAAAACCATATCACCAACTTTGAATTCCTTATCCCAAGCATATTTGTCTTGTAGATACTTCATCTTAAGTTCCTCAACACGAAGATTTGCCGCAACATCCCATTCCAAGTTCAACTTTCTCAAGGCCCACATAGCTTTGTTCTCCAATTTCGCCTAAAGATGGCAAGCTTTCCCAAACACCAATCGGTACGGGGACATACCAATTGGGGTCTTGTAAGCCATCCAGTAAGCCCATAAAGCGTCATCCAACTTTTTCGACCAATCGGTCCTATTAGCGTTAACCGTGTTGGACAAGATACTATTTATTTCTCAGTTGGAGACTTCCACTTGACCAATATCCTGAGGATGAGAGGGGGTGGTCACTTTGTGATTTGCTCCATACTTGGCAAGCAATGAATCAAAAGACTTGTTGCAAAAGTGAGACCCCCCATCACTAACGATAACACGAGGAGTTCCAAACCTTATGAAGATACTCTTTTTCAAAAATGCCACAACACTTCGGGCTTCATTGTTGGGTAAAGCCACGACTTCAACCCACTTTGAGACATAGTCTACCACCACGAGAATATAACTATTCCCACAAGAGCTCACGAAAGGACCCATGAAATCGATGCCCCAAACATAAAAAATATCCACCTTGAGAGGCATATCATCCCTTTCTGAAATTCTACCGGCTCTTTGGCATGTATCATATCTCTTTACCAAATCACTAGCATCCTTAAACAAAATTGGCCAATAGAAACTGCAACTCAAGACCTTTGAAGCCATCGTCACCCCTTCATGATGGCCACTATAAGGGGAGGAGTGACAGGCTTCCATAATGCTAAATTGTTCACCTTCGGGGACACATATTCTAATCACACCATCCATGCAAATTTTAAACAAATACGGATCATCCTAATAAAAATCCAAGCTATGCCTCTTGAGTCTCTTCCTTTGGTTGGAAGATAGCTAACACGGGACAATTCCACTCACAATGAAGTTGGCAATCTCCGCGAAGCAAGGCATGTCACACATTGATACGGAATGAAGTTGCTCATCGGAGAATGTGTCATTTATTTCAAGGCCATCACATGGACTCCCTTCTTCCTCCAATCGGAACAAATGGTCTGCAACTTGATTCTCACTTCCCTTCCAGTCCACTATTTCTATGTCAAATTCTTGAAGAAGTAACACCCATCTCATCAATCTTTCCTTGGAATCCTTCTTGGTCATCAAATACCTAAGAGCGGCATGGTCCGTGTCCACAATCACCTTGGCCCCCATAAGATAAGGTCTAAATTTCTCCATGGCAAATTCACTGGCCAATAATTCCTTCTCTGTCACCGTGTAATTTTGTTGAACTTCATTCATAGTTTTACTTTCATAATACACGAGATGGAATATTTTGTTAACCCGTTGACCTAACACCGCCCCCACCGCAACGTCACTTGTATCACACATTAGTTCAAAGGGTAAACTCCAATTAGGTACGGTGATGATAGGAGTTGTGGTCAACTTGTGATTTAAAAGTTCAAAGGCCTCCATGAATTTTTCATCAAAAACAAACTTGGCATCTTTCTCTAGAAGCTTGCAAAGTGGATTCACGACCTTCGAAAAATCTTTGATAAACCGCTGGTAGAACCCGGCATGCCCAAGAAAACTCCTCACCACTTTGACAGAAAGGGGAGGAAGCCTTGAAATCACCTCGATCTTTGCCTTGTCTACCTGAAATCCAATTTTAAAGATGTTGTGACCCAACACTATACCTTCTTCAACTATAAAATAGCATTTTTCCCAATTGAGAACTAGATTAGTTTCTTCACATTGAGTCAAGACTCTATCCAAATTCAACAAGCATTCTTCAAAGGAGTCACCAAACACACTCAATTCATCCATAAAGACCTCCAATATGTATTCCACCATGTCGGTAAAAATAGCCATCATGCAACGTTGGAAGGTCGCCAGAGAATTGCACAATTCGAATGGCATCCGGGAGAAAGCAAATGTACCATAGGGGAATGTAAAAGTAGTCTTCTCTTGGTCCTCTGAGGCAATTAAGATTGATTGTAGCCCAGGTACAAATCCAAAAAGTAATAGAAGGCTCGCCCCTCAAGGCGATCAAGCATTTGATCAAGGAATGGCAAGGGGAAATGATCCTTGCGGGTCACCTTGTTGAGTTTCTGGTGGTCCATACAAACTCTCCACCCGGTAATGGTCTGTGTGGGAATAAACTCATTATTGTAATTTGCCACCACCGTCATCCCTCCTTTATTTGGCATACATTAGACCGGAGAAGTTCATGAACTATCTTACATTGGATACACCACAACCGCATCAAGCCATTTGATCACATCTTTCTTCACCACCTCTTGCATTTCTTCATTTATCCTCATTTGATGTTGTAAGTAAGGCCTTGCATCATCCTCCAAAATAATTTTATGCATGCAAAATGCCGGTCTTATTCCCCGAATGTCCGCCAAGGTCCATCCAATTGCCCTTTTTCGCCTTTGAAGCACCTCCAAAGTGGCCTCAACCTGCAAGATAGTAAGGCAAGAAGAAAGAATAATTGGAAGAGTTGAATTAGAGCCTATAAATCCATACCTGAGGTGTGGAGGAAATGGCTTCAACTCCAATACCAGTTCCTCCTCAAATGATGGTTTTGTTGGTGGAGTTTTCCAATTTTTCAAGATCCAAAGAAAATTTTCTAGGCTCATAAGAATACGAGCCCATTCCATGTAGAGCATTGACAAGCTCCACCAATCTTGCATCATCATTGTCATCAAGGTTTAGTAGCACGGCCTCAAGGGTATCCTCCACATTGGTCATGGCACTTGTGTCACCCACAATCACAGCTGTGACTATGTCCACATATGACCACACCTTGGTGCTATTGAGTTGCTTCATAGATTTGCAAACATGGAAAACCACATTCTCACCCCCCACATAGAATGTCAACCCACTTGCCTCAACATCAACCAAATCCTTGCCTGTATCTAGGAAAGGTCTCCCAAGAATGATCGAGACTTCAAAGTCCACTTGGAAATACAATATAAAAAAGTCAGTCGGCAAGATGAATTTATCAACCCGGATAAGAACGTCATCAATTATACCCAAATGCCTCCCCATCCACTGATCCGCCATTTGAAGTCTCATTGAGGTTGGCCTAGGTTGTCTGATTCCCAAAGTATTGAAGACTAAATACGGCATCAAATTTATGCTAGCCTCTAAATCACAAAGGGCCTTGGAAAAATCTACCATACCAATAGTGTAAGGAATACTAAAAGCTTCGGGGTCTTCATGTTTCAAGGGCATAGAATGCACTATTGCACTTACTTGGTGAGTTATTTTTATTTTTTCACAATCCATGGAGCGCTTCTTTGTGACCAAATCCTTCATGAACTTTGCATAGCCCGACATTTGCTCAAGTGCCTCAACCAAAGGCATGTTGATTGTAAAGATTTTTATCATCTCTATGAACTTTTTGAATTGATTGTCAGTCTTTTGCTTTGCTAACCATTGAGGATAAGGTGGAGGTGGTCTAGGAAAAGGTGCCTTGAATTTGGGCACCACTAGCTCGGGCATATCAATCACGTGTTCCCTTGACGGGTCCACGACATCTTGTGTTTCCACCTCTGCCTCATCAATATCTATTCTCACCTAATTGTTCACATTTGTATCAACCATACCACAACTTGATTTTAATTCGAGGCATGTATATCACCGCCTCTCCCACTTCTTGTTCTAACCGCCATTACATGATTGTTACCTCTATTTGGGTTCACTACCGTATCACTTGGTAGAGCACCCTTAGGTCGAGTATTCAACGATTGAGATATTTGGCATGGTGGAACCTCCAAATTCTTAATATAGGTATTGTGGGAATCCAATTGTGCGGCGGCATCATCTCTATTCTTCCCATATAACTACCCGAAGAATTAGACCCTTGAGATTGAAATGGAGGTGGATTGTTCTGTTTTTGATACATCGGGGGCCTTTGAAAACCTTGCCCCCGGTATCCTTGATTTCCACAATTATTCCACCATTATTCCACCCTCCTTGATTGTTGTTGTTGCTCCAATTATTATTGTTCACGTTCCAATTGTCTTGATTGTTACCTTGGTTCCCCCAATTGTTGTTTTGGTTGTTATTTTTCATATTGGCACCACCTTGTTGTTGATTGTTATTATTCCAATTACCGCCGCCTTGTTGATTGCTCCAATTTCCTTGGGGACGCCATTGTTTATTACCTTGATTTCCTCTATCCCTTTGTATTTGTTGACATATTGACATTTTTTGCTTTGCTCATCACAACACACATTTGAAAAACCACTACCATCATCATATTGATCACAATTCCCTTGAGATTATTGCCCTCTTTACCTTCTTTTAAGCATATTCACTCCTTCCATGTCATTGAATTGGCAAGGATTTTGGACTTGTTGTAATTGCGCCTTAGCCAATTGATTCATAGTAGTAGTAAGCTCGGCAATATCTTGATCATGGTCATGCAACTCCTTGTGCAAATGGATCACCGTAGGATCACCTTGAGGAACACTACTTTGCCAAGCCAAAGAAGTGTCGGCCATTTCATCAAGTATGTCACAAGCTTCCTGGTATGAAAGTTTCATAAAGTTCCCACTGACCAATTAGTTCACAATGCATTGAATAGTTGTGTTGATGCCCTGATAGAAAGTTTGTTGGATTACCTTGGTCATATCGTTGTTCGGGCACTCTTTCACCGTTGTTCGAAATCTCTCCCATATTTCATGCAAGAGTTCCGTTGGCTCTTTCTTAAAATCCAAAATTTCATCCCGAAGCGCCGCCATGTTACTCGGCCAAAAGAACTTGGAAATGAAATTGTCCACCAATTCATCCCATATTGTGATAGAATGATTTGGTAGCCTTTCTAACCAATCCAACGCCTTTCCTCTAAGATAAAACTGGAAAAGCGTCAATCTCAACGCATCGTCGGACACGTTTGTTTGCTTGATCCCCCAGCATGTATATATGATCCCCCTCAAGTTCTTGTAAGCATTTTGGTCGGAGGCACCCATAAAATACCCTCTTTGCTCGATCAAGGTCAACATGACATTTGTGATTTGAAAATTCCCCACCTGGATTCAGGGAGGAACGATGGCACTGGCATAACCTTGATTTGGGAGGACTCTTGGAGCCACTCTTGATGGTGGAGGGGGAGGGTCTGGAATATTGATGTTGTTATTTGCATTGGCTTGATGGCCTCTACGTGGAACTTGAGGTTATTGAACTTCTTCAGGCTCAAGATCATCTACCTCCTCCCCTGCATTCACATTGCCAAGAGGGTCATTACATTGAGAGCCATTTATACCTAAGTAATCGACACAAATAAAATTAGTAAATAATAAGTAAAGAACAGCAACACACAAAATACTAATTAGATTGCCAAAAGTCGTAAGCTCATCGACAAAAGCACCAAAAAAATTGATCGGTTCCAACTACCCGTTACTAAAAAGTAGGATCGCGGTATCTTTTACCCGATATGAGTGTCAGGATCGAATCCTCAGGGTGCTAGGTTGGAATTTGGGTATCTACTTAGGCTATATTTGTATGAATTCTCTTAGATGGACTTCGTTTCATTTTTGGTTTTTTTTTTCAATTATAACTATGATTATGAATTACTAATTTGAAACTAAATTAATCTACAAGATGATTGCTGGGGTTGTATTTAATGGAAAGAAAGGCACTAGGGTCGTGACACTACCTAAGTGGCTAGTTGATGGGTAGATGTTACTAAGGATATATTGATATATTTGGGGCTTATGATATAACTGTTGCACAATTGTACCCACTTTCTCACCTCTCGGTAGAGAGAGTGATTTTGCCCTATTGACTCTTGAGAGACCAATTGGGTAGGCCAATTTGATCAAGCAACTAGCGTTCAAGTAGGGTTATTACTCTATCGAGATTTAACCCGTTAATTGGGACTATCATTTCTCATAAGTCCATCCCAATTCCTTGTTCGGTCAATTTTGGGGTCATAAATGCTCTTTCTCAAGAAGAGTTAAACCCACTAAGCTTGAATCTATGTTTGCAACCACAAATTCAAAATTAAAACATAAAATCAACCCAAATAGCAAATACCTATAATCAGTCTAACTGTAGATGGAAACACCCATCAATTACCTACACTAGGGTTGAGCCACAACCATAGCTAAAGGGTTTAGTTACTCTTGCTAGATACAAAAATTGAAGAAATCGATGAAGGACTAAGCATATTAATTTATTTCTAAATAAAACTACCAGAATCCATCGTAAATATAGAGCAAAAGTGCCAAAAATGGCTACAAAATCGAGTCTCACAAGTGCAGCTCTATATGAGATATAAAACTTAACCTAAAAATTGTAATATGTCCTATTTATACTAGGTTGAAAAAAGTGGACAAAAATACCTCTGTGGGGTCATTGCGGGCCGCGCAAAATGGACCGTGGCCGCACTGGCTCTTGGTCTTCATATTTATGCTTATCTACACTTGAGGACCGTGGACCACGTGGAAGTGTGACGCGGCCTCGGTGGAGGTTTGCGTGGTCCGAACAAGTCCGACCGAAGATCGCATTGCTTGGAAATTGGAATTTGTCAAATCCTAAACCTCTGTTCCGCGGACCGCGTAATGAGTACCACAACCACGTATCTTTAAAATCCTAATTTTCTAGATCTCTAAACTCATGTTCACGGACCGCACAAATGTGTAGTGCAGACACGGAGCCTGACAGCAGGGCGTGCAAAATGTACCGCATCTGCATTGCCTCCAGCTTGAATATGCCAAGTCTCCGAAACTTCAAGTGCGGTCTCATGCACTCTTGCGCGGTCCGCACTAGTCCCTCTTTTCCTGAATTCACTTATTCTTTGACACTTGAGCAGGGTTCACTCCTTTTTGAGTTGATATTTAACATTTGTCACTTTGCCATTCAAACCTATAATCAAGCACAACTTGTGAGCATTTTGGGATAATCTTGTAGCAATTTATAACCAAAGCATAGGCTATTAAGGGCATAAAATATGTTAAAATCCCGACTTATCACTCCCCTGCTTCAAAAACTTTTTTGCCTGGATCCTCATCTTCTTCCACTTATTCTGCTATAATTATTGTGGCCGCTTAGACGGCTGATCCTGAACGGATGGGAGTCCCTGCTGTGCTCTGCCCTTGGTTGGTACCTACAGCTGGCTCCCGATACTGGGAGAGCGAGACTCGGGTTACCCAGCCTCAAATAAGGCTGCCACACTGGGGAGACCTCCTAATATTCTAGGCCATTGAGAGCATGTGTCGAGTATTACTTCATCGGTGAGGGATGAAAACCTCGAGATGATTAGGAAAGAATGTGGATGGGCGAAAGGCATGATTTTGCGAGCACCTTCCACCAAGGAAAGTATCATGACATATGTTGAGGGGTTCTTGAGTGTGTATATTCACGTTTTTGCACCGAGTTCTCCAAACTAGGTCGTGCTTGATTTCTACAAGAAATATAAAGTAACGTTGGTGCAGTTCATTCCTTTCTTTGGAGAATAGTGAATTCAATGAGATATTTTATAGACTAGGCCGGGATAGAATTCACCCTCAGCCACCTTGTGAGGTTGTATCATACATTGCACTATTGAGGCTTGATTTCTCTTTAGTGTAGATCTACCCTAGCTCCCGTGATCGGCGCCTAGGAGGATGAGGACGGTGGATGGATGAATCGGTTCGTTTGAATACGGTCGACTGATGTTATCCCCAAAGAATTTTTGTCATTCCTTGAGAGATGGAGCCTCACATATAAGTTCTTTATTTGAGCTATCTTTTAACTCGGCATGGGGTTGGCCTCGTAACGGTATCTTTCTGTTCTCTATTTATAGTAACTTATTTGTTGCCCGGTGAGATCGTTGATTTAGCGGAATGGTCTAGTAAGCTAGCAGCTTTCTCAGCCTATGATAGGCACCGGTGGTGAGATCTATCAAAAGGGAGATGGGAGGCAAAGCATCACGGTAGGTGTCCGGCGTCTTACTCCCCTAAGGGGCAACTTCGTTCTTTCTTGATCATCTGGTTTGTCTGCTACAGGTGCCTGGAGCCTCTTTAAAGTGAGGTCGAGTCCACCAAAGGAGGAGGAGAGATTGTCGGCCTCTGGGTCAAGGAACACCATAAAGAGGAAAGACGCATCGGGGTACGAGAAGGCCTTTCATGAATCGCCCTCTTCGCAGCAGTTAAGGGGAATTGATTTGGCCGACCGGAAATCCTCCGGAGTTGGTGCATCATCGGACGTTTCTTCGGCCTTCGGCGAGGTTCAACACTTTGGACATATGGTGAGTTTTGGTTGCTGTAACGATGTCATAGCCCTGCGCTCCTCTCTTTTGACATGCTTAATGCCAAACTGCTTCATTGCAAGGACCCATTATGGGATGCTCGAGATAGGGATAAATCCTTCAGGCTTATTTGTGTGGTAAAGGAAAGCGAGCTCATCTCTTTATGGTGTGAGGTATATCAGAGTCGGGCCCGGGAGGCCCTCTTGGAGAAATTGATATTCTGCTTCTCGCACTGGCCTGTATTCCCTTTTTGTCTTGCCTTCTTGACATGTTGCTATTTTAGTTGAAGGATAATATGGATGAGCCAGAACAACTATGGGTTGAGGTTGGAAAGGTTAAACGTGAATTCATCGAGCTACAGGTGCATGTGAATGCCCATTCTGAGGCAAAAAAGAGGGCTCATGTCGGAGCTTGCACTCTTGAGGCACAAATTCAGGCTGCTCGTGCGAATGATTCTACTTGGGTGAAGATGATCATGAGACACTCATATGAGCTTTCAAAGGAGAAAATCAAGGTGGTAAATGTCCGGGCCGAGGTTTTGATGAATAATAGCAAGGCGGGACGGAAAATAGTGGCTTATTCGAGGAGTGCTACCACTGATAAACCTAAGTTGCAGAAGACCCTTGATCATTCCAAAAAGGATTACATGAGGTGTACATCTCAAAGGGAAGTTCTTAAGGAGATTCATGGCAGGGGCTTTGATCTCTTTGGGGAGATCGAGCAAGCCAAAGGAGATGAGTATGATGCCAAGTTCCTACTATCCGATGTCGAAGATGATGAGGAGGATATCACTGGGCTATAACTGTCGAAAAGAAGTGGAAGGATCATTCCCTACATTCTTTATTGTGTATATATAGCTTTTATCATATGACGCGGGCTGAGATCGTGTTTCGTAGTCAATATGTAGAAATAATAGGTGGAACCTTGCAACTTATATCTTCTGTATTTCTGCTTGTTGGAGTTTCGATTGGGTCAATTTCATCTCATATTTTCCCTTAGGCGTGCATGCTTTAACTGTCTTCGAGTTCAGTCTCCGAGTCACATTGAGATTCGAGCTTTAATTAACCCAAAAGTTCTTTCCTGCTTGCATAGGCAGGCGATGATAGTCTTTTCTGTTTCGAGTCAATGTGACCTTATAAGTGGGTGGCTCAGAGGCTCACTGATTGTGGTATTTATGTCATGCCCTTAGGCATATTGTATTTTAGCTATTACTGGTCTAGTCTCCGTGTCACATTGCAATTTGAGCTTTAATTGAGCATTAAGCTTTTGGTCGTTAAGACCTTTCAATATGTGGCCTAGAGGGTTACATATTTAACTATTTTGGATCCGGTCTCCAAATTGGGTTACCATTCTAGGTCATCAGTTTTTTAGCTGGCAACAATGGCTCTCACGTTATTTGGTCGTAGAGACCTTTTACTATGTGGCACGGAGTCTTGCTTAGCTGGCGACAATGGCTCTTGTGTTGCTTTTGCTTGTGAGCTTTTTGTATGTTTTGTTTTTGCTTAGTAAGGTCTTTTGAAAGATTTTTACCTGGCCCGTTGTCGATTTCGGAGAACCTCGATTTCAAGTCGTTTCAGTGATTTTTCGACCACCTCGAAAGGTTTATAGCTAGTAGGCTGAGTAGGTCAAAGCCTTGTGATTTGGAGATGATATAGTTGAAGCTCGCTTTTACCTATTAAGGGAAGCTTGTTTTAACCGGTTCTTTCCAAAGTACATTCGGAGTAGTGGCTTGTAATTTTTTAGCGATGGTCGGGCATCCGTGAGTCACGTTAGTTTGGCTGTATCAGATGTTTTGACCATAGTCATATGTGCCGGAGCCATTTTTGATCCCGAGTGACAGTTCAAGCGTTTACACCCAGGGTATGCCCTTTTGGGATTCTTACAAATGCGATGTATAGCCTGAACTTTGGAATTTTCATGCTTGTCAAGGTCTTACAGTTTTGACATGCCTGTTGAGGACTTATAGTTTTGTATAGTAGATCTGGTTATGCCGAGTCTGCCTGCTAGGGGTCTTAAAGTTTTGTGTTTTCCAGTGCATGGCGATTTGTGATGAGTGACAGTCTCTGAGTCATCGAATTTGTTTAAGCATGAAGACCGCTTTTCATGAGCTTAGAATGTTGAATTCACGACGCCAAGTCTTCGAGTATCTCAGGATGCATTTGGTAAAGAGGCCCCTGTCGAGGGTATACTTGAGATTTCCTTTTCTTGAAAATAAGACATTGAGAAATATATCCTTTATTGCTTGGTGTAGATATATGATATGCATACACACTATTTTGTCATTGCAAGCTCAACCCGTACAGGCTCGGCTCCTTGGACCGTTCGCCCAATTGCATTATTCCCTATTGGGGCTTAGCCTGTCACTTTCCGGCATGGGGTCAGTTATAATTGAAGTCCCATAGGCTTGCTAGATCCTTCTTGGGAAGTGTGTCAATGTTGCCTCGTTAAAAACCCCTGCTGGAAGAAAACCCATTTTGGGATAAAAAAAATCCGATCAAAGGAAAAGAGTGCAACGAATGATATGAAGCCTCGGAATCTTTGAGTCGGGATATCGTCTAGATTCTCTTGGTCATTGTCTTGTACAAAGGTAACCGTGAAGCAGAGGATGTGAATAGAGGTGGGAGCTTATACCTCGATGGTGACAGAGGTTCTCGAATTTTGGCATTTATTTGGTTATTCCTTTATTTGATTGCGTTCGGGGCGAACGTCAGAAGATCATGTGGATGATTTGCCAAGGCTCGTATGTCTTGTTTCCCTTTGTCATTCGCCCTTCTTGCGATTGATTTTTAGCCTGGCCACCAAGAAGTTTCCGAAGGTGACCATTGTCGAGCAATCGGGCCACTTCACCTCGGAGCTACATGCAATACTAGGTTCAATGCCTGCGCAAGTTCTGAAACTCACAAAGTAAATTGTAATTCCTATGCAAGGGATCCGAAGGTAACGTCCTGGGACATCTGACATCCGTGATCTTGCTGAAGGCTAACACGATATTTGGCACATCGATGCTGAAGTTGTATTCCAATAAGTAGGGCGCATTTGTTGGCTCTATGCTTCGATCGAACCTTGTTCTATTCACAAATACTCGAGGGTCCTGCCTTCGATCTATCCTCCGATCATTATGAGGTAGGTTGTGCCTTGGGGCCTTAATTCTATCTTTGAGGTACGACTGTTATCTTTGTTTGTTTGGTTTCGATTATTTTATTAGGAATCTGTTTGGGTACACTGAGCCCAAACGGGCTCCCAGCTGGTCATCTCGGCCCTAATCTTTGACTACTACCGGTTGTGCAGGTCCGACCTTGTCACGGCCGGATATTCGACTAGGTTCTGCTTCAGCTATTTCTAGGACACCGAACTTCAATCATTCAGGCCTTAGTTGAAGGCATGCACTGCCCAGTCATTGGTGATCGAAGGCAGCTCCACGCGTTCTATCTGGAAATGAGACATGAAGTCTCGCAGCATTTCATTCTCCCTTTGGTTAATCTTGAACATATCTGACTGCCTTGTTTCCATCTTGATGGCTTTAGCGTGTGCTTTTATGAAGGAGTCTGCTAATAATGTGAACGAATCAGTGAAGTTGGGAGCCAAGCTATGATACCACATCATGGCACCCTTCGAGAGTGTTTCTCCGAATTTTATTCAGCAATACAAACTCGATCTCGTCATTATTTATATCGTTGCCTATTACTGTGCAGGTATAGGCAGTAACTTGTTCGTTGGCATAAGTGGTACCGTTGTACTCAGAGAATTCCGCCATTTTGAATTTTTTAGGAATGGGCTTCGGGACCGTTTCTTTGGGGAATGGTCTCTGAATGAATTTCTTTGAATCCAAACCTTTTATGATCGGGGGTGATCCCGGGATATGATCCACCCTATAGTTGTAGGTATCAACCTTTTTTCCATTGCCTGCAATCATTTTCTCACCTGATTCGATCCTTTTGGTGAGGTCTTCGAGCATCTTCACTATGGCAGGGTCAACCACTAAGCCATTATTGCTTGATCTTTCGGGCGCTTACTCGGTGGGGAAGTTGTTTTTAGCGTTGCTGCACTGGGAGTCTCTGGGTGGATCTGTAGCTGAGTGATAGGCAACTGTTGTGCCTACAACATTTCAAAAAACTCATGAAGGCTAACTTCTTATGTTTCTCCAGCCGGTGTTTATTGGGCTCCCTGTTGGTCGATACGCTGAATACCCATATCTGTGTGAGAAGTTTTGTCAACATGATGTGCATCCGCTGAATTTGCGTCTGCTAGAATCAGTCCAGGCAAATTATCGGGATTTTGTAGTGGTGCTCTGACGATCGTGACAACCACACCATTTTCCCCATGATTTTTGAGGTTGTCATTCTCGATTTCGTTTTACGAGCTAGACATTTCGACCTGAAATCAAAGGATCTTTGACAAGAAAAAATGTGAATGATAATGTGCGTTCGTGCAATGAAACTAGCAAGCAAATAATCACTATTATTTTTAGACCCATGGTGGGTTCCAAACTGTTTGCCGTGAAAATGGTAACGATAATTAAATTTTTAAATGGGATTCTAAAAATATGTGATCTATTCTCGAGCTAGTTGCTAGAGCAGTTGGTGCTAATAATAAGGAATCTAAAGGTGGAATGTAAGATAAAATGAGATAGTAATAAAACCATAGGGCCTGCTGCCTAGATATAGGTCTGATCGATCAGGGACCTCGGGGTTGACGTCGGGGTCGAGCTCGAGCTATCAGGGACAATCGAGGATGGGATAATACTTCAATGTAATTAAGCAAGGCTCTTTATGGCCAATACTAAGTCATACAACGAACAACGAGTAAGAATGTGATGAATATCGAGGTAACCTCGGGCTAGTAAGATCGAACAAGTTAGAAAGACAAGAGAGAGAGAGAGAGAGAGAGAGAGAGAGTGTGAGAGAGATTATTGCACTTTTAGAGAAAATGGAGCAACATCAGTTCTCTACAAAATGTCATGGATTCCCCTTATATAGCAGAAGGAATACCATATAGTACAAAGTGTATTAAATGTAAATACATGGTGATGGAACGGCTAGGCATGATACTAGTGCCTATTGACTCTAGCCGCTTGACTCGGGAGTCCCCCATCTTCGTAAACTTTGTTGGCTCGCGGACAGATCCCTTAAACTCGGAGTCTTTGCATGATCGCGGATGATCCTTGGGATAAGGGGCTCAATTTTGATCCTATAGCCTCGAGGTGCTGACATGATTTTCCGAATATACCTTAATGGCAGGAAATTGATCCCCCTGATTTCACCGCATACAAATACATAATATCATAAAGGTTAGGATAGGGTCTGTGAGCACGTAATTTTTTCCTCACACGAACTACTCCCAAAGAAATCAAAACAAAAATTATCTGTTTTATTGTGTGCATTTTTGTAAATTTTTGTGGTATTTTCTGTCATTATTTGCCTGTGTCCGTGCATGTCTATGTGTTTAAATAAATGAAAAATACAAAAAAATAGGTTGCATTTGCATTTAAGATTTAATTTCATAATTTTTTAATTGAGTAGTAAATTACTTGTTTTACAAAAAAATGAAAGATTCACAAAAAATGTACTTTTGCATTTTTAGTAATAAATGTCAAATTTTGTGTTTTCTTTCAATTTAGTATTTGATTATGTGTGATAATTATTATTAGGCATTAACTAGTATTTTTTTAAGTTAATTATGGATTATAATATAATTTAGGACTTTGATTTTAATTTTGAAAAAAAATAATTTAGGAAGAAAATTGAAAAGGAAATAAAAAGAAGGAAAAGATTGAGAGGAATTGAAGTATTGGGCCATTTTTAATCAAATTACCAGGCCCAAATCGGTTATACCCACCAGTCCAGCCCAAAACCACCTCCCAACCCAATCCATCTCCAGACAGGACCAAAACAACACTGTTTCAAGTTGTTAATCTAGGCCATTAAATTTCTTTCATCCAACGGCCAAAAACACACGTCATGACCCATTTTCCCTCCCCGACCCGTTCCCATACCCGTCCGCCCTATTTCTATACCAAACGACCCCGTATTTAATTAAGAGATTTGATCAAGGTCGTTGGATCTTTTCGATCCAACGGTATGCGTTAATTCCTTGATTTAATATAAAATCCCAAACCTTACCTTGCCTCCCCCACAAGCGAACCCCCCTTTCCCTTCGTCTCTAAAACCCATATACGCCAAATAACCCTCCGCCACACATCGTCGTCGACCGTCCGCCGAAAATCGACTACGGCAGCGGCCGCCGGCCAATTACCTCTATTTTTAC
The DNA here is from genome assembly GCA_026770625.1 of Nicotiana glauca. Classification (NCBI taxonomy): domain Eukaryota; kingdom Viridiplantae; phylum Streptophyta; class Magnoliopsida; order Solanales; family Solanaceae; genus Nicotiana; species Nicotiana glauca. Next base: position 13,070 of record MU766169.1, on the reverse strand, counting down.
ACCCTAAGATCACCTTAACCTCCTCATTCCAACCATCCAAACAGCTTTTTTCAAAACACAGCCGAATGCCTCGGTCGAAAAACCCTAATCCACCCAATGACGCCCAAATTAACACCAGACGTCCACCCAACTTCTCTCATCCCTAAACCATCATTGGTTTCCCTCGAATGTTACTCTATATTCTCGAATTTTAAATCTAAAGAACGAACCCTAGGAGAACCAGAACCTGTGAATCGATCCACAAGGGAAAAAATTGAGGTCGTGGCCGACCTTAGTCGTATTTTGTCAGTCGAGAACACTCGATTAAGGACCGTTTCGGCTTCAAACATAAGTGGAAGTTTCGACTAAAATGAAGGGGAGCTTGGTCTAAGATTCTGAGGTATTTTTCCTCTTTTCTTTTATATTTTGTTGTTGTTATTGTTTGCATAATTAGGTTTTGTCAGTTATTTCCTCTCCCTCTTTCGGACCTTTTTCTGGTCCAAATTTTATCACTAATTTTTTAGTATATCCCATAGGTTGTTGAATCGATTGAATATGATTGTCCTTTAATTTGATTTTAAAATTCAGTGTTAGTAAGTTCTTGTACAAAAATGTGGCTATTCCTATAAGTTTTTGCTAGTATTATTGTTTCAAAGTGTTTCAGTTTGTGTGATGTTTGTTTCCCTTCTATTTGTTGTTCACCGTTTTTTCATATAAATTCAGTTTATTTTCGTGCAGTGTATTTACATTGTTCATTTTTCTTGTTTAGGTTTAATTAGTTTATTTCCTGAAACCTTCGTCTTTATCCTGATGATATTTGGTCTAGTTTGAATTTCGAGCTTAAGCTGTGGATTGAGTCTGATGAATTTAATCCTAAGTTTGTCCTGTTTAGGGTCTGATATGAATCCGACATTGGTTTTAATTCAATTTTGGTATGATAGTGTTGATTAGGAGTTAGTTTCGTGTTGTTAATTAGTTAATTATTTGGTGTGTTGGTTATAGCTGATGGGTAGTAATTACAGGAATTTCAGGAGGGGGTAAATTGGGTAGTTTAACCTTAGATAATTAGCAAGTAATTAGAAATAGTTAAAGGCTGCTAAAGGACTGAATTGGGATAAGTGTTAGTGGATTTGAAAAAGTTAAACGATAATTTTAAGTGGGATTGAATAGTCAAAAAATACTAATAGCGGAAGACTACTTTTTGATTTTAAGGGTTCAAGGTAGGATAGTTAATTGTCCACTAAGGCTGAAAATCAGGAGAAAAAGACATTTGAAAGCTTATGAGAGACAAGTGAGAATGTGAAAAGGAGGAGGACTAAGAGAAGAGTTTAGAGTCAAAAACATTGAGAGGGGAGAGAATATGAGGAGACATTCATATAGAGAGAGTTTTTGAAGAGAAGGACTGTCTTAGGGGACACAGATTTATTTGAGGAAAAAAAACACACAGGGACAATAAGAGAGATTGTGAAGAAAAAAAAAAGATTAGGAATAGAGAAAAAGGACTGGAAATAAATAGAGAAATTAAGAGATAACAAATTTCAGAAAAATAAAAAAACTTCATAGCTGAAGCACTTTCTGATCAATTGGTTGTTTGAGTTGGATTGAATTTAGTTTTTAAGCTTGGTTTAAAGTACGTTGAGAAATATTTAATTGAAATTTTTCTTTGGGATTGCTGAATATCAATTTTTAGTCTGGGATTGGTTGTGTCATTACTGTTACTGTGCTATTGCTTCCTGCTGGGTTTTAACTGATTCTGTTGTTGCTGCTTACTGCTTCCTCACTTCTTTTTCTTTCAATCCCCATGTACATTTTCTGAATTCTACCTACTGTAAGGTTCAACTTGAAGATGGAAAAATGAAAAAAAAAACTGAATCTAGAGCATGGCTTTGTCCATTTTTGAACTCATAAATCTATAGTTTTTTTTAATTATACTTCATATCTTGTTTTATATTAGCTTGAGTTGTGCTTGAATAAATTGTGGTTCTATTTATAATTTTGTAGGTGTCGTTTTGATCTTTGGTTAGAAATATTGGCATCTTTGGATTTCAAGTTATTAAACATTCTGGATATATTATTTTTTAGGAAATGGTTTAAATGTTTGTGATTTTGAATCTTCTCTCTTCTTTGGTAGGTGAAATGTAAAGATTAGTTGTGGTAACTGAAGGATACATTCTAGGAATGATATATAGATTTCGAATGGTGTTATTTTACTTTTTGAATATTATTAGTGTATTTAAATGCTTACTTAGGTTTAACTAGTGGAAGAATGCACGTTATTGACTAGTATTATTTTGGATTTTATTATTCATGTTTAAAGTGGTACTATGAATATATTAATATCAATGCAACTGGATTGTATTAAGGTAATTAAAATGGGCCATGGAATTTTTGTTTTATAAAGTGATGCTAAAAAGAATTGAGTTTTGCTGTTGGACTATTATTTGCTGGATTTAATAAGTCATGGGTTTGATTTTAATTTTTGAGGAAGAGGGAATGTGTGGAATTTAGGTAAAAGAGTTGGTCCAACTCCACCCTTAATTTTAGTATGTTAATTATTTGTAATGTAGATAATCATGTCAATTGCAATAAGCTAAGTGATATACTTCCTTCACAATAATTCCTTAACTCTTGGAGCCTATACAACAATCCCAAAATTAGTTTAGAAATAATAATCAACATTCGTAGTTTGCTTTAGTTGAGTACAATCCTTTGAAATTAGATTCGAGTGAGCTGTTTAGTTAAAATTCTATGGCCCTCTCAAAGTGCAAATGCGTTGTCATTTTTAAGTGCGTTATTTTAATAATGAATTTCCTTAAACTCGGGTGCGCATTTTTGTGACCCAAATCTCAACAATGTTAAATTATATCAAAGAAAACGGTTGCATTTATCTAACATGGTTTGAGACATGTTTTAATAACGTTGCAATTTTCTAAAAAAAAATAATGAATAAAAGTAGTTAAAAAGTTAAAATTTACACGTAGGTTCATAATTGTTTAAAATCAGATAATTAAGCCGGATATAATAGTTGAGCGACCGTGCTAGAATCACAGAACTCGAGAATGCCTACCACCTTCTCCCGGGCTAACAGAATTCCTTACTCGGATATCTGGTTCGCGGATTGTTAAACAGAGTCAATATTTTCCTCGATTCGGGATTCAACCGGTGACTTGGGACACCATAAATCTCTCCAGTGGTGACTCTAAATCTTATAAAATAATCCTATTTCGATTGTCTTTTAATTGGAAAAAACTCCTTTATGCCCTTTCTCGGGGTTCGAAAAAGGAGGTGTAACAGCTCTGGCGACTCTACTGGGGATATAACCCAGAACCACTGGTTCAGGGTTAGAAATTCAAGCTTGGAATAATTATTGTATTTGGCTTATTTATTATTTGATTTTTATTTTATGTTTTGACTTAAATGTGCTAAATATTACTTTTCACCGCTTTGATAGTTTTTGAACTGTGTATATAAATTGCCTTCTCACGCACCCCCTCTGAGTCTTCTTGAAATTAAAATTGGGCATTTACTTGACATAGCTCGTTTTCTTTGAGATAGCCGAGGTGTTTGGCACCCGGTGAAGGATTTAGGCACGCATGTTTTAGGCGGGGAGCACCACCAGTTAAGCCGAAAAGCAATGCTACCGGTACACTGGCCCTCCTCGGCTTGAGTGGTCCGCTCGAGTAAGCCAGTCTAGATGCTTTCTCCAATAAGAGTTTAACTTAGAAGAACAAACCTCATAACTGGATATCCCTAGTAGGAGCGTTTTATTTGCATCACGTGCATTTGACCTTGGAGATTCAACACGGGGGTTGGATCTGTCTAGGACATGTGTACCTGAAATGAAAAATACCATCCTAACGCATCTTACTTACTACTTGTGCATTTTATTTTCTTCGGACTTGCATGCTGACCGACTTTGAATATTGAGAAAATTTGAAAAAAAAAAGAAAGAAGGAATAGCAGTGTAAGGGTGTTAATCACCTGTTTTGAAAATACCAATGTCCAAATAATGCCGAAACTCTGCCAGATTTTTGAGAAAAATGAAAAAAAAGGAGTTTTTATTTTCAAAATAGTTTGTTTTATCTGCCACTAAAAAAAAGTCTTGTTTTCAAAATAGTTTATTTGCCATTGAAAATGAAAAAATATTTTTGTTTTCAAAAATAGTTTATTGGGTAGAACTACGTAAGTTTGATTCTCACCGGATGTGGGATACATAGGCAACCCATATCGGGTTAAACATTTAAACTACTCTAGAAAAAAAATTATTATTAAAAAAAAGATATTTTTTTAGGGAAAATAAATATCGTTATTTTTTCATAAGTAAAGGTAATTCTTCTCCAAAATAGCCGAATGTCCCCAAAAGGACGCCGAAAGGCTATTTTTGTGAGAACGACTGTCTTTGGTCATTTTTCAAAATCTTTGTCCGTTTAGCAAACACATCCTTTAAAATCTTCTTCAAAGTTCTGAAAGGCCGTATTGACAAAACCAGATATTTTGTGAAAATTTTAAGAAATAGTGATTATTTAAAAAAAATCTATAGTTGTCAGTCACAATCTGTTAGTCTATTTTTAGGCTATATTGCCATTTTGATGTTAGAGTACTTTGCAGTCCGTTAATACTGTAATCAATGTTTCGTAATAAACACATTTTTTTTTATTGAAAATTCGAAAAGAAAAATCCAATTTTTTTTATTAATCATTTGGCACTTACCTGCCAGAACTACGCACGGTCTGATTCACGCAGGGTCATGATACGTAGACAATCTCCATAAGATTCGACCACAACTATATAAAAGAAAAGAGTGAAAAATGTTGCTAATAATAAGGACTGACTGAGTCCATTCTAACATGTTTTGAATTGCAAAGAAAGTTGAGGTGGTCGGTTTCTGACAAGCGTACAACACAAAATCGGAAGAAAAATAATAACTGACATCGAAGTTGTTGCAAGTGCTCAAGAGACTCAAGGACAGAGGGTTCGGCCAGAGTCTACCGTGATTCAGGAAAATAGAGTACCGAAACAGAAATTGACTGAAACTTGTCAAGCATGGACCAATGGTCGAGGAGAGCCCCGTCCCAAGTCACAATTTGCTACACAACAAGAGCACCACTCACATTCATTTGATCCTCTGGCAAACATCGAGATGCCTGCCCGAAAGATAATACAAGAGGAAATAACCCAAAGAATAAAAATATTAGAACAACGGTTGAAAAAGATACAAGGGTTGGTTGGTCAAAATAGTGTTGCCTTCAGAGATCTATGTATGTTACCCGATGTCCACTTGCCACATGGTTTCACGATTCCCAAATTTAAAAAATATGATGGACATGGAAACCTATGGCCCACTTGAAAATGTATTACAATCAACTAAGAGGTGTGGGAAGAAATGAAGAATTGCTAATAGCTTATTTTGGGGAAAGCCTTACGGGAGTAGAATCAGAATGATTTTTGGATCAAGACACATATCACTGGTACGTATGGAACGACTGTCACACATCTTTTTTCATTATTTACACCCCGTGAAGGGTATAATAAAAAGAGTTTTTCCAATTAAAGGACAATTGAAACGGGATTCTTTTATTAAGAGATTCAGAGTTGCCACTTGGAAGATTTATGGTGTCCCAAGTCACCGGTTTGAATCTCGAATCAAGGAAAGGGTTTGACTCTGTATTACAATTGCTAACCAGAAATCCGGTAAGGAATTCTGTTAACCCGGGAGAAGGTGTTAGGCACTCCCGAGTTCCGTTGTTCTAGCACGGTCGCTCAACTGTTGTATTTGATTTTATCTGATTTTGTTACATGCTAACTTATGTGCTTTTATTTATAAGCCTCTTTTATTATTATTTATTTGAAAAATACTTGCGACATCGTGAAAGCACATCTCCTATCACGTCGCCATCAAGGCACCCGCGTTGGTTAACACACTTCGACTTCATCGAGATTTGGATTTGGGTCGCAATCAATGCACACCCGAGTTTAAGAAAATAATTAAATCGCGCTTAAGGGTTCTAGCGTGATAAGCTTTGGGAAAAGCCGTTGAAATTTGCTAAAACAGCCCCTCCAAATTCTAACTATTTTTTTTAATAATCAATTATCGAGGGCCCCGCAATTATTCTTGGTTCAGCGAGGCTTATCTCCAAATTTTAAGCCATTTTTAATCATTATTTATTTATTTAAGAATTACGACGTCGTGAAAACGTGTTTCTAATCACGTCACCACCAGTGTACACGTAATTATTAACACATTTTGATTTCGTCGAGACTTGGATTTGGGTTGCAATCAATGCACACCCCAATTTAAGAAGGTAATTTTAGTTAAAATCGCGCCTAATGAGGCTAACGTGTTGTTATCTTTTGGGAAGGCCATGAAATTTGCTAAATGGCCCGTCCCGAATCTCTAAGTATTTTTAATAAGTAATTAATGAGGTCCCCCATAATTGTTTCTATTTGGCGAGGCTCTTCTCGTTTATTATTAAAGGTCAAATCTAAAATGACTATGATTTTTTATTTTTATTTGTCTCTAATAGAAAAAGAAGTCCTAATTAATTAGATTGTTATAGAGCTATTTATATTTGGGGTCCATGAACACTTGAATTCAAATCCTTAATCAACTGTGGGACTTGAACACAAGCCATACGAAATAGTCACTGCCCAATATGTTAAGGGCAGGCCACGTGAAACTGGGCCCAGGTCCAAATAAATGTTGTGTTTAAAAATGAACCTGGGCAGATTTATTCAATCAACAAGGCCCAAAGCTGCCTAAGGCAAGCTACCAATCTTGATATCAAGTCAAACCCAATTTTACTTCAATTACTGGACCTAATATATATACTGAAGCTTAAGTTACTCTAATTGTCTTTACCAATTGTGAACGAGAAGAAGCAATGTTTACTTACTTGACTTAATGAAACAGTGATTAAACCATTTTATGAAATTGTTCTATTTACCCAGCATGAATTTAACCATCTATGAACAAATAAGCTGGATATAATGCCTTATACACACAAGCAGTCTGATCATTTTGTATTAATCCTAGATAACAGTTTATGAACTAAACACTTAAGCAATTTCAAACTCTAGAGTTGAAATACTGTAATCCTTATTGAACAAATGCCATTTCCTATTAAGAAAAAGCCCATTTCTATTTGCTTCATATAAGTGTTGATACACAGAATTATACCACAGCATTCGAATTTAAACATTTGAACTATACATTAACGAAATGTACTATATTATAGCAATGAATATTCATCAGTTCATCAGTCCAAACCTACCAACAATTTCCACTATCAAAACAGAATTTAATATGAACTAAGCTATAATTACACCAGAAATTTAAACGGGATCAACAGGAGGATGATTTCATTTCATGTATCGAACTTGAAATTACAGCAGGGTTCAAATGTGTACCTGGAGTTGGAAATATAAAAAGAAGAAGGAGAAATAGGTCAGCAGCTGGTAGCAAACTCCAGCAAACAACAATCAAAAGCAACAGGCACGATTTGGGACCAAAAAGCAAACCAAAAAACCAAGAACACCTATCAATCGAAAAGTAGAAAGACCCATTCGATAAAGCCCCAATCTAACTCGAAGCACACCCAATCAAATCAGTTCAGAAACTCAGCTACCAAAAGCTGAATTCAGAGAAGCTAACTAGCAAATACTCTTAATATTGGACTACCAATGCCAATGGAACAGTTTTTCCTTAAGGTTTTCTATTGTTTTTTTTTTGTTTTGAATTTTTAGCTTTCCAGATCAAATAAGCAGTATTTCAATGAACTTTTTATGGCTGAAGCCCCCAGACCCCTCGCACAAGGCAAATGCATGCCTATTTATAGGAATAAAATCAGGCAGCCCCTTCAAAATCTGTTTTTATTATAAGTCCCTTTTTAATTTCATTTCAACCCCTCAATTTCTGACTTATTGTCCAAGTAACTAAACCCAAAAGTTATTACTTACACTAAAACCCCATTTAAGAAGGTCTTGGAAGGTTCCTTTTGATATACAAAGCCTATACTACCCTTATCCTTGTTTTAGATTTACTATCCTAAAAGATTCTACCCTTTTCTCATGCCCATAATACCCTTAGAATCCCCTAAAATTACTGCAGCCCTTTAATTAACTGAACCAGAACCTTTTTACCCCTGCTATTTTACTAAAGTTATCCTAATGCTTCTTTAATCAGCTATAACCAATCATACAGACTAAAAACAAATAGACTTCAAACCAAAACTTAGATCAAATTTCAAACCAACTAATTAACTTAATGAGTCCAGCCTAATTAAAACAAGAAAATTAACTAGAAGGATCAACAGATAACCAGAGAAGTCAAGATATAAACACTCGAATAATTATTTGGCATACTATTATCAATACTACTTATGAGACTTATTATCTACGAACGATATTAAAACGAAGTTGATAATAAACAATCCTACTGACAATAAATTCAAACTTATTGCTAACAGTGGGCTTAACTAATTAGCAAGGCTTATACTAAAAAAGAAAAAATCAGAATAACCAACAAAATCCAAGAATTACTAATTGAGAAGAGAAGAAGAAAGAGAAATTAAACTAAACTAAACTAGAAAACTTACTGCTATAATGGAGAAACTCCAGCCGACGGATTTGAGAGAATCTTTCGAGATTCTTGACACGAAACATCCCTAGTCATGTGTTTTCATAGGAATACACGTGACTGGGGATATTTCGGTCAAGAATCATAGAGATTGAAGCATAGACTTATGGCCAGAAAATCTTGAAATTACCATTCGAGTAGTTCTAACCATATTCGAGCCAAGAAACTACGATATTGGTGTAGAGGGGGCCAAGGCGGTTCTATGGTGTAAAAATGGGCTTATTTGGCATAAACTGTGTTCGCCGGAGTAGGGTTCTGGCGACACAAAAATTGATATTCGAAGGATTCGAGCCTGATTTGAGGGAAACTATTCATGGGAGTAAAGAGAGGAGGTTCAAGGCTTTCTAGGGTGTAATTTTGGGAGGCAACGGAGGTAGTGGCGTTTACCGGCGACAACTTTGCCGGCGAGCTATAGATACGATGAAGGAGAAGTTGTCTCTAAATTTTGGCTAAGGCTTCAAACAGTTATATGTCTAACTATTATGAGTTTGCGGACCGTTGGATTAAAGTGCATGGATGGTTGAGATTGGATACATGTAACCCTACACGTCGTCGTTTTAAATTTTATGTGGTCTGATATTATATTGATGGAACGACATCGTTTTGATTTAATGTCGGTCCAATCCTGCCCGTTAGATCAAACAAATGAATGGTCCAGATCTAATGGCTCAAAACGTCGTCGTTTTAACGAGTGAGCTGACTTGTAATTTGACCGTTAGATCAAAATTTCAACGGTCCAGATCTCCTACAACTAAACGACGTCGTTTGGATTCTGAAACATACAGACCGGGTATTGGGGTGGGTTGAGCTAGATCGTGGGCTGGTTTAGCTTTGGGCTGGGGTTTCTGGCCCAAGCATTGTGTATATATATATATATATGTATATTTTGTATTTTTATTGATTTCATAAAATTGAGATTAAACTAATAGTCATACTAATCTAAAAATCATTTAATAACTATTTTGTAGTAATTTTCAATCAAAACCATAAGATCCTATTTTTTATTTTTCTTCCATTTGTTTTTTTCTAAAATGCATTAATACTAAAAATGCAAAAATTAAAATGCATATGCATATTTTTGTATTTTTAATATGAGTTATTATG
>MU766168.1:2443-16863 GCA_026770625.1 Nicotiana glauca | reverse complement strand
GTTGATTACGTACTCATACTACACTTCTGTGCATTTTTGTTGCACAGGTATATATACACCTCCAGCAGCCTATTAGGCGTAGCAGCATGGATGATGCTGAGACTAGGTGAGTTGCATCATTCGAGACGGCCGCAGCTAGAGTAGTCCCTTCCTTGGTACTGTATTTACTTTCCGTCCATTATATTCCGGACGGATGTTGTATGTTATTTCTCTTGTCAGTAGATGCTCATGCACTTATGACTCCGGGTTCTGGGATGGTTCGAAGTATTGTATTAATTGCTTAACTTTTAAATTCGATTCGAAAATATATTCTTTAAAATTTCTAAATAATGAAGGAAAAATACTGTATTTCAAAAGTGTTAAATGAGATTTAATTTACTATTTGGCTTGGCTGGCCTGACAGCAGTGTCCGGCGCCACCACGACCCTTAGTGAATTTTGGGTCGTGACAAAAATATTATATAAACACTTTATTTAAAATAGTATAGTTTTAAGTATATAATATATGAATATTTTATATTCATCATCTAGGACCCATAAGCATGCTCTACGTGATATTCTCGTAACTTGATGATAAATTCGAATTCTTATATACTGTTTTGATTAAGGTAAATGAGACTAGTAAAGGAACCTTATCCTGTTTGGTCTTTTAAAAGAGAATATTGGTATTGTTGTGTATAACTACTCCTCAGATATGTATTATCAATGCATGTTGATGAGTTTATTTATATTTGACCGCATCACGCGGGTGATTCGTGAGCGGGATAATAGATGCATTATGATTCGAGCCATTCGACCCTCGGCAGTGCACAATTTACTTTTATGTTGGATCGGGTCGTACGTCCCACGGTGTTACTTGCGCATGTTTTGCTTAGCATTCTCTGAGTACTGTATTTCATAACTGCTTGAGACATAGGTGAATATCCATGATAATACTTGGGAAAGAACTGTTATTCCATGATTATTAAATGCTAATAACTTGTGATATCCATGCTTATTATAAATTCTTCTCCATTATTTGACCCTAGTAAGTGTCAAGTCGACCTTTTATCTTTACTTCTTCGAGATTAGACGGGATACTTACTGGGTACATATTGTTTATATACTCATACTATACTTTTGTACTTAATTGTACAGGGTCTGAGGCAGGTGTATCTGGCTATCAGTCTGGTGTGCATCTCTGAGTGGACTCGAGACTTCTACGATGAGCTAATTCCTTTCCATGCCGTTGAGCAGCCTGAAGAAGACTTTCTTATGTATTTTTGCTGTCTATTATGTTTCGAACAGTAGGATAGTGTGATTTTTTTTGTATATTTTACTAGTTGTGTAGCGACCCGATCGGTCGTTTTGAGCCCTAGCACGCTGTTCAACATTTTGAGGCCATAAGCAGCTTCAATTCAGGCATTTTGACTTGTACGCATGGTCGAAATTAAATTTCAGAAAGTTTGGGGTTGACTTGGAGGGAAATTCTCATTTCAAAAGCTTTAAGTTGAAAGAATTTGCTAAGATCGGATTTTTGAGTAAACAACCTCGGAATCAGGATTTGAAGGTTCCAGCAAGTTCGTATGATGAATACGAACTTGGGCGTATGTCTGGGTCGAGTTTTAGATGACCCGGGAGTATTTTGGCACCTATTGTGAAACTTAGAATTTTGGAAGAAATTTTATAAGTTTGGGTTGAAGTGCATTTTAGCGTTATCAATATCCGTTTGGGATTCCGACTTTAGGAGTAGCTCCGTACGGTGATTCTGGAGTTGGGAGCACGATCAGAAGTGAATTCAGATGTCCTTGGAGCATTTTGGAGCCATTGGGCTAAAGATAGAAATTTGAAGGTTTTGAGAAGTTTGACCGGAGGTGGACGTTTTGATATCGGGATCGGAAACTGATTCCAAAAGTTGGAGTAGGTCTGTAATGTTGAATATGACTTGTGCGCAAAATTTGAAGTCAATCGGACGTGGTTTGATAGGTTTAAACATCAAAAGTAGAAGTTTGAAATTCTAAAGTTCATAAAGCTTGGATTGGAGGTCGATTTGTGGTTTTAGCATTGTTTGATATGATTTGAGGCCTCGAGCAAGTCCGTAACGTATTTTGGGACTGGTTGGGATCCCGGGGGCCTTGGGTGGATTTCGTGTGGTTAAAGGATCGAAAGTGGTATTTTTGAAAGGGCTGAGGCTGCTGGTTACTGATATGACTGCACCTGCGAAATAGGGTCGCATGTGCGGAGCCGCAGAAGTGGCCCAATACTCGTAGATTCAGTTTTGGCAAAGGAAAACTGGGACCACAGATGCGGTCATTTGGCCGCAGCAGAGGGACTGCATCTATGGGAATGGAAGTGCAGAAGTGAAAAATGGGAGCCTTGAGGAAACCGCAGAAGCAGTGGTTTGGCTCGCACCTACGGAACCGCAGAAGCGGTCAAGGGACCGCAGGTGCGGAAAGTGCTTGAGGTAGAGATGTGTTTTAAAAATTGGGATTTGGTCATTTTCTCTCATATTTTCTTGGCTTGGGCAATTTTTTGGAGACCTTCAGGTGGGATTTTTTATCATCAACGATAAGGTAAGTTAATCCCATCCATCTTGAGTTAAATATATCGATTATGTATGAATTTTAGCATGTAAATTGGTAGAAATTAGGGGTTTTGGTAGGAAGAGCTCGAAATTTATGTTCTTGGAATTTGACCACGATTTTGGGTATGGAATTAAGATAAAAATTATATATTTGAGTTCGTGAGGCTATGGGTAAACTTATTCTTCGAATATTTTGGAAATCTGGGCATGTGGGCCCGAGGGCATTTTTGTCAACTTCCCGATCGGGCTTAGGAATTGTTATAAATTGGATTAATATCAGTAGTTTATCGTATATTAATGGATTTGCATAATTATTGGCTTGTTTTGGAGCATTGTGCATCAATTTGAGTTTTCGGAAGGGCGTGGAATGCCGGTTATGGATCTTCGGAGCGAAGTAAGTCTCCTTTCTAACCTTGTGAGAGGGAATTGTCCCCATAGGTGAAATATTTGGTTATGTGCTCCTATTTGTAGGGGTTACGTATGCACGAGGTGACGAGAGTTCGTGCATAGCTACTGTTATGTTATTTTCCGGGTAATCTATGACCCAAAAACATGATGTACCTGGAATACTTGTAATGTTATTGACAGTATGAATTGTTGAAATCCTATCGAATTGGAAAATAAATTTCTATGAGAATTAAACTTTATTCTTTAAATCATTAAAGAATAAATTCTTAATTTGCTGTTGAGTATGTGTTTCTATGTGTACTTGCGTCACATGTATGGTACGCGAGCAAGGAAATTGTTTATTTAAATTTGACTGTGTCGCATGTATGATTCACGAGCGGGGTAATAGATGCATCTATGGTTCGGGCCGCTCGACCCTCGTCAGTGCACATTTTAAATATTGTTGGATCGGGCCATACGACCTCGGCATGAGATGCGCATGCCTGCATTGCTTGCTTTGATATCTGTTGATACTAGTACCTGCTCTCCCGACTTGAGATAATTGCTAATTAATGGATTATGAATCCAGAGACTTTTAATAAAGAGGAACTTTTAAATGTTTAGTGATTTACAATCTACTGTTGTTCTTAATAAATCAGTGATTCATCGCGTTAATATTACTATTATTGGACCTTTAGTAAGTGTCAAAGTTGCGATCTCATCTCTACTTCTTCGAGATTAGGCGGGATACTAACTGAGTACACGTTGTTTTTGTACTCATACTACATTTCTGTGCATTTTTATTGCACATGCACAGGTACTACTAGTGTCCTACTAGACGTAGCAGCATGGATGATACTGGGACTAGGTGAGTTGCATTACTCAAGGCGGCCCGCAGCTAGTATAGTCCCTTCCAGTATATTATATTTACTTTCTGTCCATTTGTATTCCAGACGGATGTTGTACTGTATTATTTCTTAGAAATAACTCATGCACTTGTGACACCGAGTTCTGGGGATGTCTATGAGTTTATTCAAAAATTTAAAATTGTTAAATGTTTCATCATTTATTTAGTGGAATTTATTACATATTGTTTAAACGCATAAAAGAAGTGATTTCAAAAAATATTTAAAACGAAAAGTTACTAGTTATTTGTTGTTGGCTTGCCTGACAGTGGAGGCCAGTGCCATCACGACCCTTAGTGGATTTTGGGTCATGAAAACATGGTATCGGAGCACTAGGTTCCTAGGGTCTCACGAGTCATGAGCAATTCTAGTAGAGTCTCGTGGATCAGTATGGAGACATCTGTACTTATCCTCGGGAGGCTACAGGATTGTAAGGAGTACTTCCTTTCTTGATTTCCCATCGTGCGATTTGATCCCAAGAGGCTACACCTTTAATTCCTTCCTATTCAATCTTATGCAACGCGAACTACTTGTTACAAATAGAGAATTGAAGAATTGTAATGGTACTACCGATGCAGTGCAGGGTGTTTCTCCCTGCATAGTTGCCATGATGCTATGAACAATTGTTATGCAGTATTGATATGATGGTAGAATATTTGCCTACGTGTCGGGGCAGTGAATGACTTGAAGGGAGGTTTACTCAGTACATAATCTAGAGATTCGGTACTTTATTCCCGACAGGGGAAAGGCAATCGGACTAAGAATGGTCAGATATGGGCTGGTGGAATAATGAGACTTGGTATCTCGGAGCGTGGTGGAGTTTTCTTCTATGATGAGGTGTCGTTGTCCTAATCGAATGTACTAAGTTTGCCGGTGTTATGATCTTCTACAATTCACCTTTGGGGTAAGATATTATGAAATAGTGTTGAAGAAGCGGCTGTCAGATATCGCAGGGTGCGGTAGTACATGATTGAATCAGTGTTCCCAATGTCGACGGTTCGAGGAAGATGATCTTCGGAAAGGTTTAAAGTTAGCAGAAATTATGGGTTCAAGTGCCACGAAGGTAGGTTTTATTTAAGGCAATGACTGAACAACAAGGAATAAGGAAGGACATGTGGGGAGGGTCAGGCGGTGGTTAAAATTTCTAGAAGGATAGGTATAAAAAGCAAAGGTCGAGTAGTCGACCAGAGGGGTGAGTTTTGCCAAAGTGGGAGAGTTTGGAGTGATTTGGGAATTTTAGTGATTTGTGATTTGGGCCTACGGATTAATTTGGAGTATGGGCCATTAGGCGGCAGGAGATTTGATATAACGGAAAGTAGCTACTTGAAATGAAGAAGGTTACAACCTAACTTTGAATTAGAAGGATTTTGCCGCACACTCAATTGATTTCCATGGGAGGTGAATGGACTTGTACAGCTATAGAGTGAGCTTAGACTCAGGATAGGTCATCAATGTCATGGGGATTGCACCCCGTGTAGCAGTGTTGGAAAACGTCGGCACATAGATTCCATAGGTGAGACATCTTCAGTGAACAGGACGGCGGTCGCATGGTTGGCGAAGCTTCTGCAAAGGGTTCTATTGGCTATGCAGCAAAGAGATCGGTCATGTGAGCGTGGTTGATAATTCAGAGCATAACAAGAGGGTTTTACAGAAAGATACTGAGAATTTTGGCAGTTGATCGCGCAAGCTTATGTCAACAAGAGATAAAGGATCCTTGTGAATTCCAATATTTGTGTAATAATGGCTTCAGGCTAAGTGGGAGAGTCCCACACGCCTATGATTAAGGATTGCCCGATTAACTACTTGCAAGGTTTCTGATTATTAGCATATTGATGGGTTATTTCAACTATAGGAAAAGAACATAAGCGGCAATTTGAGCAGAGGAATTGTTAAAGGCGTGTTATCATTGGCCTTATTGGCCCATGTTCAGACTTGGGGAAGGATTCAGGATTTATGCCATGTATAGATGTGGGTTTCAAAGGAAGTGATTCTGCCGGGTGCTTCGTCGAAAGGGTATTCATGTGCTAGAAAATTTATGGAGTTGATTATATTCGGGGCCAAGTCAGAGCGGGTGGCTCTCAACAACGGTCCTAGTGGATTTTGTGTTGAAAGGGGTAAAGTGTGGTGCCTAATGGCTTTGAGCCTATAGATACAGTTAAGAATCAAGCCTTGTAGCAGCTTATGACGAGGTGCTCAGAAGGCTCTATGATGTTTTGACTTGTAGTGTAGCATTTGGGGGGTATGAAATGGTTCGTAGGATTTGAGACAGCATGGTCTCAGGATTCAAGGTCACTCGGGATGAGTGCGTATGGAGTATGTTATGTGTTGAATGGAGTTATTATTATTTCGAAGGCAATCAAGGATGAACTGGAAGAAGATAGATTGATCAGCCATAGATGAATTGGCATGTTGGTGGTAGTAATCAGTTCCTTCAGCACGATTGAGTTATGCAAGTGAATTGTGGCGGTACGTGTGAGGATGGTCGGCCGCCGTAATTGATGTTACTCAGAAGTATTCTACTGCTATAGCCTGCTATGGGTAGGCGGACTCCGAAAGGGTTGTGGTAGCTTAGTCCACTACTCAGAGATTTGCATATTCTACAGTTATGAGAATTCACTTGTGTGTTTCTATGGTTCTCCTGAAGTGAGATAAGTGAAGAGTTTTATATGATGAAGTGTTAATCTAACTTTGTTTATGGATCTATGATGAAAGATCGTGTTCTATCGTATAGTGGCATGTTGTGTGTGACGAGTGACATGGAATTTGAAGAGAGGATCAAGGTTGCAGTTTGGTGTTGACAGGGAAGTCACAAGCTCGGATGATCAGGGAAGCGGTCTCGATGTTTAAAGTAAGTTGGTACTACCTTCAGCGTCACCTGAGATTGGTGTTCGTGAAAAAGGCTTTGCATCCTTGTTAAGGATTTTTTATTGCTTTTCAGCGTTAGTGCTGCCGGTGAGTTGGATGTATAGATCTATTATCTACTATGGAAGGTTGTGGGAGCGTGCCCACGGAAAGGTTGTATTAGTGTGGCATGAAGCCACTTGATCGATTGATGAGTTAAATCAAGTATGAAATTATAGTGATGTCGTTAAATTAAGAACTGATGCCCGGAGGGCACACGGTTTATTGGGTTGTGGACTATGGAGGATTACTCCGGTTTTGAGGGTTGTCCTTATGCGTTATGAGGAGCAAGGGGAGTATTTATGGATCTTTGGAAGGTTATTAGCCTAGTTTGGTGCGATCAGAACCAGCTTGAGGTCTATGGATGGATTTAAATGTGAATATGGGTTTTATATCAGGCCATACGTGTTCATTTCAGTAATGAGCTCCTTATGGAGGAGTAGTCAGGGTGTTATTCCGTCGTCAGTTATTTCATGTAATGATGCATTGCGCCATGTGAGTTGTGAGATTGCTTGGGAAATTACTTATGTGTTGAGGTTCTGCGTAGAGATGATGTTATATGAGGGAAATGGATCTTGAAATTTAGATCGTATATCACACCTCAGTTGTGCTTGAGTTTGTAGCTTATGGAACTATATGTATCCCCAGGGATGGTATTATGCACTTGGCGTGCTGGTGACCGATATTCGGCATTTTGTTGTAATGAGCAATTTAGCTCGATGTGTATTTCCTTATGTGAAATCTATGTGTGGATCGGGTTGCACATCGCAACAGCGAGATGTTGAGTACAGTTCCCCCGTGTCTGTTTTATGTGTTTTGTTTCCTCCTTTCTTGGAAGGAAATTATACTAGTTGTACGCCTGCATCGCATGTATGATTCGCGAGCGGGGTAATTGAATTTCCTTTTCGGAGTTTGTTTTCCTATTGTATCGCGTTCGAATTGGTAGCCTATTGGCACGTTGTGGTATTATATGAGACTTTTTACCATGTCCAGGGGTGGCTATTGTCCGAGCAGTTCGTACTGGGTGAGACAAGATCATTGGACTTAAGTTCAGTGCAATCTGAATATGTGAAGTATATTAAATAGTAAAGGCCATTATTTGGTTCAGAAAGATGCGATGGTTCTTGGCATGGTATAGATCCAATGAATCATTGACTCGGCAGTTGGTTATGAATTTCTACACATCCCTTCCGACGTGGCGGCATTGCGAGAGTTGGAGCAAGACTTATATATATCATGAGGTGCACTGGGAGCATCATATTCGTGGGATTTTGACTAATTTGATCAGAGAATGTTATTATGGTCTTGTGATTAAAGTGGTGCAAGGTATGAATTCAGCTAAGGTATGCAGTCATGTTTTGGTGTTGTGTGTAGTTATTGATAAAGTGTTCATATATTGGAAGCAGGCCTGGCAGAGAATTTTAGATGTTGGAATTGGTCTCTAAGCTTATTTTATTGAATAAAAGGGAATATCTTCAGAATTGATCGAGCTAATGTGCTCAACTGGGTTGTAGTAGCACGGGTAGGTGCACGAGGTGTTAAATAGTGATTTTGGACAACCCCAACACAGTTCCTAGCACCTTTGAGGATGAACGTATGTTTAAGTAGGAGAGGACGTAACGACCCGACCGGTCATTTTGAGCCCTAGCGCACTGTTCAGTAGTTCGAGGTCATGAGCAGCTTCAATTCAGGCATTTTGACTTGTACGCGTGGTCGGAATTAAATTTCGGGAAGTTCGGAGTTGACTTGGAGAGGAAACTCTCATTTTAGAAGCTTTAAGTTGAAAGAATTAGCTAAGATTAAATTTTTGAGTAAACGACCTCAGAATCAGGATTCGAAGGTTCCAGCAAGTTCATATGATGATTTCGTACTTGGGCGTATGTACGGGTCGGGTTTTAGATGACCCGGTAGCATTTTGGCGCCTATTGTAGAACTTAGCATTTTGGAAGAAATTTTATAAGTTTGGGTTGAAGTACATTTCAGCGTTATTGATATCCATTTGGGATTCTGACTTTAGGAGCTACTCCGTACGGTGATTCTAGAGTTGGGAGCGCGATCGAAAGTTAATTCGGATGTCCATGGAGCATTTTGGAGCCATTTGGCTAAAGATAGGAATTTGAACGTTTTGAGAAGTTTGATCGGAGGTGGACTTTTTGATATCGGGGTCGAAATACAATTCCGAAAGTTGGAGTAGGTCCGTAATGTCGAATATGACTTGTGCGCAAAATTTGAAGTCAATCGGACGTAATTTGATAGGTTTAAACATCAAAAGTAGAAGTTTGAAATTCTAAAGTTATAAAGCTTGGATTAGAGGTCGATTCATGGTTTTAGCGTTATTTGATATGGTTTGAGGCCTCGAGCAAGTCCGTAACATGTTTTGGAACTGGTTGGTATGATTGGTTGGGATCCCGGGGGCCTCGGGTGGATTTTGGGTGATTAACGGATCGAAATGGTATTTTTAAAAGAGTTGAGGCTGCTTGTTACTGATATAACCGCACCTGCAAAATAGGGCCGCAGGTGCGGAGCCGCAGAAGCGGCACAATAGTCGTAGATGCAGTTTTGGCAAAGGAAAGCTGGGACCGCAAATGCGGTCGTTTGGCCGCAAAAGGGGACCACATCTGCGGGAATGGAAGCGCAGAAATAGAAAATGGGAGCCTGGAGGAGACCGCATAAGCGGTGGTTTGGTTCGCACCTGCGGAACGGCAGAAGCGGTCAAGGGACCGCAGGTGCGGAAAGTGCTGGAGGCAGAGATGTGTCTTAAATATTGAGATTTGACCATTTTCTCTCATATTTTCTTGGCTTGGGCGATTTTTGGGAGTGCTTCCTGTGGGATTTTTCATCTCAATGATAAGGTAAGCTAATCCCATCCATCTTGAGTTAAATACATCGATTATGTATGGATTTTAGCATGTAAATTGGTAGAAATTTGGGGTTTTGGTAGAAAGACCTAGAAATTTATATTCTTGGAATTTGACGACAATTTTGGGTATGGAATTAAGAGAAAATTATATATTTGAGTTCATGAGGCTATGGGTAAATTTATTCTTCGAAATATTTTGAAATCCGGGTACGTGGGCCTGAGGGCATTTTTGTCAACTTCCCAATCGGGGTTAGAAATTGTTATAAATTGGATTAATATGAGTAGTTTATCGTATATTAATTGATTTGCATAACTATTGGCTAGTTTTGGAGCATTGTGCATTAATATGAGTTTTTAGAAGGGCGTGGAATGCCAGTTATGGATCTTTGGAGCGAGGTGAGTCTCCTTTCTAACCTTGTGAGAGGGAATTGTCCCCATAGGTAAAATAATTGGTTATGTGCTCCTATTTGTGGGGGTTACGTACACACGAGGTGACGAGAGTCCGTGCGTAGCTACTATTATGTTATTGTCCGGGTAGTCTAGGATCCAAAAACATGTTGTACTTGCAATACTTGTAATGTTATTGACAGTATGAATTTCTGAAATCCTATCGAATTGGTAAATAAATTTCTAAGAGAATTAAACTTTATTCATTAAATCATTAAAAGAGAATTGGCTTCTAATAGGATGAATATTCCCCGTAAAATTCTTAATTTGATGTTGAGCTTTGTTTCTATGTGTACCTGCGTCGCATGTATGGTACGCGAGCAGGGTGATTGTTTTTTTAAATTTGACCACGTCACATGTATGATTCACGAGCGGGGTAATAGATGCATCTATGGTCTGGACCGCTCGACCCTCGGCAATGCATATTATAAATACTATTGGATCGCGTCGTACGACCTCGGCATGAGTTGCGCATGCTTGCATTACTTGCTTTGATATCTGTTGATACTAGTACCTGCTCTCCCGACTTGAGATAATTGTTAATTAATGGATTATGAATCTGGAGACTTTTAATAAAGAGGAACTTTTACCTGTTCAGTAATTTACTTGAATCTACTGTTGTTCTTAATAAATCTGTGAGTCATCGTGTTAATATTACTATTATTGGACCTTTAGTAAGTGCCGAAGTTGCCATCTCGTCTCTACTTCTTCGATATTAGGCGGGATAATTACCGAGTACATGTTGTTTTTGTACTTATACTATAGTTCTGTGCATTTTTATTGCATAGGCACAGGTACTAGGTGAGTTGCATTACTCGAGGCGGCCCGCAGCTAGTATAGACCCTTCCAGTATATTTTATTTACTTTATGTCCATTTGTATTCCGGATGGATACTGTATTGTATTGTTTCTTAGAAATAGCTCATGTACTTGTGATACCGGGTTCTAGGGATGTCTTCGGGCTTATTCAGAAATTTAAAATTGTTAAATGTTTCATCATTTGTTTAGTGGAATTTATTACGTATTGTTTAAACGCATAAAAGAAGTGATTTCAGAAAATATTTAACACAAGAAGTTACTAGTTATTTTTTGTTGCCTTGCTTGACAGTGGAGTCCGGTGCCATCACGACCCTTAGTGGATTTGGGTCGTGACAAGTTGCCCACAACTTGTGACACCAGGTCTTGGCACACACATTAGTAGACTGTATTATTTTGGGGTTATATGATTATCATGATCTTATTAATTGTTTCTGATTTTATTTCGACTTAAAGAATTATTTCGGGGTAAAGGTAAATGAAAGTTTAGTTAGTATTTTCCGCGTGAGCTTGCCTAGCAATAGTGTTGGGCGCCATCATGACCTGTTATGGAAATGGGTCGTGGAAACATGGTATCAGAGCACTAGGTTCACGTAGGTCTCACAAGTCATGGGCAAACCTAATAAAGTCTTGCAGATCGGTACGGAGACGTCTGCATTTATATTTAAGAGGCTATAGGGTATTAGCAATAACTACTCTTTATTAATTCCTATCGTCCAGTGGTTGGTATACAAAATTTCCCTCTTCTATTCTATCACGGATGGTAAGGACACGCACGAATGATGTTTCAGACCCGGGCGGAGCTGCTCCCCCCATTGCTCGAGGCCGAGGTAGAGGCCGGGGTAGGGCACCAGCCCGTGGTAGGGTACGAGGGCGTCCTAGAGTTATTCCACTAGTACCACCAGCATCTCCTGTGGGAGATCCTATTATCGAGGAGCACGGCGAGGTGCCCGCAGCTGAGCCCACCCCGGCAGACTTTATGATAGCACGGGATTTCAGGAAGTTATGGGCCGTATGCTTCGGTTCATGGATTCTATGACTCAGGCTGGTTTATTTACAGTAGATCCAGCTACCTCACAGGTAGGAAGGGGAGCACGGACCCCTACTGGTTAGGCTCCTGGACATGCAGCTGCAGTGTATTAGACTCCGGGTGCACTACCCGCAGATGGGGCCCAGCCAATTGCTTTAGCGGCGCCCCAGCTCAGACCAACTGTGGATAGTGATCCGCAGAAGTCATTGGATAGATGGACTAGGCTTCACCCTCCTATCGTCGGGGGTGAGCGACATGAGGATGCCCATGACTTCATCGATAGGTGCAGGGACAGACTATACAACATAAGGATATTGGAGTCACATGGAGTTGACTTTACTACTTTTTAGCTGGAGGGCAGGGCCTGTAGATGGAGGCAGTCCTATGTTCTTGGTAGGCTAGCAGTTTCTCCTCCCCTCACCTGGGGTCAGTTCACCCAGTTGTTCTTGGATAGGTATATTCCATCCTCTGAGAGGGAAGAGCTACGGCACCAGTTTGAGCATCTTAAGTAGGGTCAGATATTTGTGACCGACTATGAGGCGAGGTTTTGTGAGTTGCCGTGCCATGCACTCATGATACTTCCCACAATGCGGAGATTTGTTGCGGGGTTGCACCTCGGTATTCAAGCTAGCATGGCCCAAGAGGTGGAGATGGGTACTGAGTATCAGCTAGTAGTAGAGATTTCTTGCAGGATTGAGGGGTATCGCCTGAGGGGTAGAGAGAAGATTCAGCAGGACAAGAGGGCCCGATTTTCAGGAGAGTTTAGAGGTGCCCCATCTAGGGGTAGAGGTCACTTCGGGAGGGGCCAGCCCAGCAGACCGTCACATTTAGCACCACCCTCCTCCCCGATGTGCTTCAGTGGGACCTTATTTTAGTGCGATGCCAGAAAGTTCTTACCGCCCACCAGCTATTCAGGGTTCCTCCGGCGGGCATTCTGGTTATCAGGATTCTTCTAGTGCTCACTTCATCGTTGTGCCAGAGAGTTCCTATCGCCCACTAGGCATCCAAGATTCTTCCAGTAGGTATTCAGGTCAGCAGGCTCAGACTCCAAGGCAGCAGGTTATGGTATCGAGAGTGTGCTGCGAGTGTGAAGATCCGGGTCACCTGAAGAGGACCTGCCCCAGGCTTGAAGGCAAGGCAGTGCAACAAGGTCAGTAGCCCATGATTTCAGCACCAGCTGCCCAGCCACCTAGAGGTGGAGGGCATAGGGGCTGTCCTAGAGGTAGAGGTCAGGTAGGGAGAGGTCAGCCAGCTACTGCTTAGTCAGGTGGGGGCCAGCCTGCCGGCTCTCTAGCTAGATTCTATGCTCTTCTGGCTAGGCCAGATGCATTGTCCACAGATGCCATCATCACAGGTATTATTTTTGTCGGTAGTAGAGATGCTTCGGTATTATTTGACCCAGGGTTTACTTATTCATATGTATCATCTCTGTTTGCTCATTTTCTGGTTATTTCTCCTGAGCCTTTGTCACTCCTGTTCATGTGTCTACTCCAGTGGATGATTCTGTGGTTGTGGATCAGATCTACCGGTCCCGTTTGGTCACATTCTGTGGTTTCGAGACTAGAGACGATCTTCTACTGCTTGATATGATCGATTTTGAGGTCATCCTGGGCATGAACTGGTTATCTCCATATCACGCTATCCTAGATTGCCATGACAAGACTATTTCACTAGTGATGCCAGGGTTTCTGAAGTTGGAGTAGAAGGGTTCCACAGTCGATACACCTAGTCGGGTTATTTCTTTCCTGAATGCTCGGCATATGGAAGAGAAGGGGTGTTTGGCTTATCTAGATTATGTTCGGGACACCATCGCAGAGTCTTCGATGATTTATTCAGTTCCAGTAGTTTGGAAGTTCGCTAATGTGTTTCCCTCTGATCTTCCTGACATGCCACCGGATCGTGACATCGATTTTTGTATTGATTTGGCTCCAGGAATCCAGCCTATAACTATTTCATCGTACCGTATGGCTCCTAAGGAGTTGAAGGAGTTGAAGGAACAGCTTGAGGAGTTGTTGGCGAAGGGGATTATTAGGCCTAGTGTATCTCCTTGGGGTGCACCAGTGTTATTGGTGAAGAAGAAGGATGGGACTATGCGGATGTGCATTGATTATCGCCAGTTAAACAAAGTCAACATCAAGAACAAGTATCTATTGCCTCGTATCGATGATTTGTTTGACCAGTTTCAGGGTGCTAGGGTGTTCTCTAAGATAGACCTGATGTCAGGGTATCATCAGCTGAGGATTCGGCACTCGGATGTTCCGAAGACTGCATTCCGGACTAGATAAGGCCATCATGAGTTTTCGGTGATGTCTTTTGGCTTGACTAATGCCCCCGCAGCATTCATGGATTTATGAACAGGTTGTTCAGGACTTATATTGATTCATTTGTTATTGTCTTTGTGAGCACGTGATTTTTACCCCAAGTAAAGAATTCCAAAAATTAAAATAAATAAAAGGGAATTAATTAGGAAAAGCATCAAAAATGGTAGAACAAATAATAGGAAAATTAAATAT